>JAVSBU010324313.1:0-11171 GCA_033118015.1 Loricariichthys derbyi | reverse complement strand
ACAGAGAGAGAGAGAGAGGGAGAGAGAGAGAGAGAGAGAGAGAGACAGAGAGAAAGAGAGAGAGAGAGAGAGAGACAGACAGAGAGAGAGAGACAGAGACAGACAGACAGACAGACAGAGAGAGAGACAGACAGAGAGAGAGAGACAGAGAGACAGACAGACAGACAGACAGAGAGAGAGAGAGAGAGACAGAGAGAGAGACAGAGAGAGAGAGAGAGAGAGAGAGAGAGAGAGCAGCATTTATCCCATTAAGCTATTTAGAATTCCCTCTAAAGGGACGCTGAAAAAATAAAAAACATCAGCAATAGTTTCTGCCTTTTCTGGACCCTTCTGAGCAAACCATGTCTGGTTCTAAAAATATTTTGGGGAGAGTTTAAATATAGAGGCAGGAACAGGCTGCACCTCTGTACCCAGCTCCAACTCACCTACAACTTGTTCTGCTACTTAAGAGCCATTTGCTTAATGAGGTGCAGAGCTGCAGCTTTAATAATGACGGCCTACCAAATTAATAATGAGTACAGAATAAAGCGTAACGGTTTGGACCGACTGGAGTGTTTAACTCCTGCACACGACACACGGCCAAGAAAGAAAGAGGAAAAAAGCAAGGAAGCAGAACAAAGGCTGAAAGAAAGCAAAAAGGACAAGCAAATTAAAGGCATTTTTAGTAAGAATAAAGAAGGACCCCGAAATAAACTGCAGGAAGAGACAGAGGAATAAGAAGAAAAGAAGGAAAAAAGTAAAAAGTAACATGAAACCAAATGGGAGGAATGATAGAAAGCAAAGCAAAATTAATAAATATTGATTATAAAGTAAAATTATGAAAGTAGCATAAGAATATAAACCAAAAAAATAAATAAAAAGCAACCATGATACTGAAGAAAGTTTAAAAAAAGAAAGACAGGAGGTCAATAAATTGATAAAAAGAAAGAAAGGAAAGAAAACACAGACAGAAATAGAGAGAGAGTACAGAAGAAAATAAAAATGGAAAATAAAAATTATATATGATAATATTCCAAAAAATGGACGGAATGACTGATGACTGAAGAACCCCTACAAAACCCCCAAAGGAAAGAAAAAAAAAAAAAAAAGAGAGAGAGAGAATGAAATAGGAAAAAAAAGAGAAAAGGGAGAAACTTATTTTGGTTTGAATAAACTCAATAGTTTCATTATAGCATAATTAAAACAAATCACCCTTTATAAAATAAACATAAGAGAAATAAAAAATATTTTCAAAGTGTATATATCTTTTATTGAAGCTTCTGGTTCTGATCACATGACCGTGTTCCTGTTACTGTACTGATACCACAAAATGTCCTGCTGACTCATGAGTCCTGCCTTTAGCCCTGTGCTATTACAGGAGCTTTGTGGTTTCTTGGAGGTGTGTCTGTTTGGGGCACCACAAGTGCAGAGTTTAGAAAAAACTGGAAAAAAAAAACAGATTTAACTGCAAACGATCCAGCGTTAAACCATCGAGGGATTTGTTTCGGTGCTTAAGCTGTGAATCTTCCCTTAAGGCCTTAAAGTCAGAAAAGCAGTGCCTTTGTCTTAAAACTTTTTCATTACGACGTTAGAGCGCTGTGTTTGATGTGTTTTTACCTCTTAAAGCTAGTCATTCAGGGTTTAACTCCGCGGCGCTAAGCGAGAGGATTAAAGCCATCTGGAATGTAGCGCTCCTGATTACAGACTTAATGCCGGCTGAGTTACAATCAAGTTCTTACAAAGTTTTAACGTCACACATGCGGTAATTAGACGTAAAATTCGAGGAACTTCAGCCTGTCTGCATAGTTCAGACTGGAGACGTTTAGCCTGCGAGAAAACATCATATCAAATTATGTTCATATTCTCAGTCTCATAAGAGACTTTTATCCCCCGACTGCATCACTTGAAGATCTTAAAACTCTAAAAACTGTAGTTTTGTTCAAACCTTAAATTACAAGCTGTTTTGGTTTTAGAAATAAAAGACGACGGCACAACCTCGATGAGTGTGCATTTTTTAATCTTAACACACCTTTAATTGCATTTTTTTCCTCTTGACCCTCTGATGCACCTGGAGTTATGGGATGTGTCCAAAAGTCCCCTAATCACTGTCCCTCTACATATAGAATGCTGCACTGTTAGTGTAAACGGCTTGGCTTCGCTCATTACTATGTGACAGTGGATTCAAAACACATAAAAACATTGCGGTGCATCTAAAACAAACAGCTAATGCAACAATGGGTTTAGAATCGGTATCGTTTTGGAAGAGAAGTATGTGTATTGTATGTGTTTTGTTTTACTAGGCACACTGTGCTAATTCTGGGCAGAGCCTCTCTGTTGTAGCCCACCTGCCACAAAGTACACATTCGATTAAGGTGCTTTTCACTGCAATCATAGGCCACGGCACCATTCAAAGTAAACTATAACAACTCTGTACATCAAAACCCCAGGAGATCAAATTGTATTGAAGCTTGGGACCGGTTCAAATATTCCAAGAATTGGGTACCAGTTAATAACCTACTAATGCTTCAAATACAAAGCAAAAACTTGAAACTTGGAACCGGAATCAGTAAGCAGAATCAGGATTGATGGAACTGGAACAATACCCAACCCTAACCAACGATCATTCCACAGTCAAAATCACTGAGATCACCTGAAACGGTTGATCTGAACCTGTTCCTAACACTTGGGTGAAGTGAGGGCAAAACGTTGGCACCCCTTCATGCCAAACATTATCACAGAGGCCTCGTTCTTTCAGCGACATTTGCAGATGCCAACATCATTTGTGAATGGTTTGATGGAAACATGGTGCCCTGGCCTCCAAATTCCCCAGATACCAATTTGATAGAGCATCCATGGGATAAAAAAGCGAGTTTACGACTAGGTGGATCCCTGACACCTTTTGTCTTCGGTATTCCGGTTGAGATCAAGCTGTTTTGGAATAAAGGATAAATCTTAACTAATGAGGTTTAAGTCTACTTTCTCTATGGTGCAGGAGCAGTGTGCTTATGACTGCACTCTCCATCCTTTAAATAGCCATAATGCACATGCAAACTTCTGCCTGTCTGCGTCCATGCATTCCATTCAAACTGCCTGTATTTTACCTGGAAAAATTACGCAAGGGGCGCTCAGATCCACATAAAGCACGCTTTCCATAATAACAGGCCTTAACGATGAACGGCCGAGTTTCTACCCTCCATTACCGAGCGATGTAATTTAGTTTCATTCCATTCTGTCACACACCAGGTTTATCTGTAAGGAAAATCATCTGAGATGTTTGACTTGAGATTTAAATAACTCTATGAAAATGCTCTGAACACTTTAAGTCAAACTTTAATCGTCTCTAGTTCATGTTCCGTCCCCTGCAAATTACGGCTTCATGATTAAGTCGATGAAAATAGACGTAAAGAGGAGAAGGTGCAATTAGTTAATTAGTTACATTGTTAGGTGACTTCTTGTTGAGCTAAACACGCCGGGTGTTTAACCTCACCTTGTGCAGGTACGCCGTGCTAAAGGTTTTAATTGCTGTGCGATGTGAGCCTTAAGGAGCATGATGATAGAGCAATTTAATGAAATCTGCAGAAATGATGTGTGAAAGTGCAGAACCATTAGGGCTCTGCTCGAAAACAATGGTGCATTCACTGCACAAATTATGTGATTTGTTAGATAATTGGGACTGAATGATATGAAAATGCACAATATAACCAGGATTAAATGTGTTATAGGATTGAAGAACAAAAAGCAAAGGTTAAGGCTCTGAGACGTGGGCGTGTGCCATAACAGCTCCAGAATTGCACCAGAAATCTTTCTACTCAATCTGGTGACAAATTAAAGGAAAACCAAATGTAAAGTGCTGGGGTAAGGCGTCGATCCAACACAAGCCACCAACGTATGTTCAGTGTACGATCGGCGCTGGAACCAGTACAGAACACCTTAAAAATTTCCCTCTAATCTTGTCTGACAAATCAGCCCAAAAGTCCCACACAAGCATTTGCAGGAAGTTTTTAACAAAATGGTTTTAATTGTCTCTGGGAGAATCCTTCAGAGCAAAATTCAGAAAGAAGTCCAAAGCACATGGTGCCACCTCTACCATGGAGAGTCCAAACAGGGCAACCGAGCCATTAGGGTATTGATTAGAGAAGTTACCCAGTCCAGCCACAAATCTAACAATCTTTGGGTATTTCAGCCCAAATCAGATTTTTTTGGCCTGTGTTTCCTGTGAGCTGCTCGTCCAGAGCTAAAGATCAGAGTGAGCAGTAACAGGCACTGCATTAATGGTTATTTTATTCACCCATGGCGTGTTATTCAATGTTTTTAGAAGCTTTTTAAGCTTGTTGCTTTAGAAATTTCCCCAAATACAGGTTGCGATAAGCAACTTTTGTTTGCAGCTAGACGTCAGCCCAAATATTTATGAACCATTAGCATGCTGCTCTTTTCCTCAGTGCACATTTATGGCCAGTGTCAAGATGGAATGACATGAAAATCACATGAATTCTGATCTTTTGAATTTCGATAACACATGAAAAAGGCACAAATCGGAGAAGAAAACATCAGATTCACCAAGTTCTGATTTAGGGCCTTCTTGACTGAGATTGTGGGACTGTGGTAGCCTAGAAGTTATGGTGTTGGACTTTAAACCACAAGGTCCAGGGTTCAAATCCCACCTCTGCCAAGCTGCCACTGTTGGCCTTGAGCAAGATCCTTAACCCACAATTCCTTGTACGTAAGACTGTATAAATTGTGAATCTCTTTGGAGCGTGTGCTAAATGACTGGTCGGCCTGTGCATGTGACAACAATCTCACAAGCTGTACACAAAGATGGCAAAAAAGTAGAAGCCTCTTTGATGTCTTGTTTGTGACAAATGGTTTTAGGTTCAGATGAGACCAACGTTGCTCTTTATGGACTGAAATCCAAGCACCAAACACAAACACCATCCAAACTACCTAATGTGAATCACGGCAGCGGTAGCATCACTTTGTGGGGCATTTCCTTCTCATTGGTATTTTCCATCACTGAATTGAACTTCAAGTGAACCCAAAGCCTTAAGGAAAACATACAGTCAGCTGAAGATGGTTAACGAAAAACAGTCATGAGTGGCTAAGTCAGCGCCTGACCTAAATTTTCCTAATCCAATACGAGTAAATCTAATAGAACTGAATCCAAACAATTAAGTAAAAGGCAGCTTTGTGAAGAGATAAATCAGGGGACTGATCATGTTTTCAGCTTTCATAAACACTCAGAGTTCATTTCACGTTTTCTCGTCACTCAAGTGCTGTGAGGCAAAACGTGTAAATAAAGCCATAAGAACATATTTTTAAAACGGGACAGACCGGGCCCGACGTCGCTGAAAAAGGCACATGGCTCCTAATCTCAGGCTCCGTCACTTCTGTGGCCTCTAATTTGGGAGAAGGGTGTTTCAGAAACAGCAGCGATAATGGAGGGTGAATGTATAGATTACAGTGGGCTTTTCCAAATTAAAAGAATACAATTTGGTTATTTTTGTTATAATTTGCCGCTCTGCAAAATGACTGTTTGGTTTGAGGAGGCATAAATGCAGAACATCTTTGGCGAGGGTGAAATGTTTGACTTGGGCTGTAAATAACTCATTGGGAAGTAATGCACACGAGTCAGCTGACTCAAAACATTTAAAGAGAGCGGAGCAAATTACAGGGGCTTCATCCAGGAACCTGGTGCTTTACTTAAAAATAAAGTTCATTAAGATGGGTGAATTTGAGCCACGTTTATTTTTTCATTCATTTTTAGTATCTCTGTACAGGACCAGTGTTTAGAGTGAGGGAGGGGGCAGATGATCCGTTTGTTATGCAGAAGGGAAATAGATTCAAACTGACTGGTTAAGAAGAAAAGCAGAGGATATGGGAAAGAAAAAAGGTTCTGAGTTTGGAAAAATCTATGATAAAAATGTAGATTTTGTTGATCAAGGCCCTTAATCCTTTACCCAAAGACGTGGATTAAACCTAATAAAACTGTTAGTCTGAATCGGCAGATTAAAGATTTCATTAATAAATGAGGGCACAGCTCAACAGTTACACTTTTAGTCCACTAAAACACAAGACATTTTATATTCCCACATACAGCAGATCATTTTTAAAGGGTTTAAAAAATAATCAAACTTATGAAGCACTTAGATTTACCTGTTTCATGCTTTAAAAATCATACTAACTGATTTAATATTCCACACAGACTGTTATAAAAAAAGCTCCTATACAAGGTGACTCAAACGGATTCTTTTAGCGTGAGTTTCTAAGAAAAAAAAGAAAAAAAAAAAAGAAAAAAAGAATAAAGTCAACTATTGCAAAAATTGACATAAAGTCCAGCCATTTTACTTTTCTCTTGGGTTCCTTTCACACACACACACACACACACACACACACACACACACACACACACACACACACACACACACACACACACACACACGTAATATAAATAATATATTTTTCCCATGAAGTGTGGTTTTTTTTCCACAGCATTTTCACAAATTCAGAGCACCTCCAAACAGACAAAGCCCATGATGTTTGGACCCCAGATTGGGAACCATGGCTTTAAAACTTAATGCTATTTTTAATACAACCCATTCATTTACTTTTAGTGGATTTAAAACACTTGTTTCCCAGCGGTTACCCTTCGTTTTGTGGCCATCCAGTGAGTCACAGCACCCACACCGCGCCATTTTAGAGTAACCAATTGACCTGATGCGCTGACCTGCTCTACACAGATGGAGATCGAACCAGGAACCTCTGGAGTTGTGACGTTAATCACACGAGCAACAAAGGATGTACAATTCTAAACAATGCGTTATTTTTACACAGATCATTTGGTTTAAAAGTAATTAACGATACTGAGTGTAAAAACCGTTTCTTATTCTTATGTCTTTTCATTAAACCTTTTATAATACTGTATTCAGTTTGTGATATCAGAGTCTAATTAATTTTTAATGAGCATATAATTTTTTATACTAAGCCCATGTTTATTTAGGCCATTAATATTTATTAATTAGGTAACTCAGTGTAATTCATACGTATATTTTACGTAACTTACGTATAGCCTTGGTTTCTTCCTTATAATCTTTTGTGAGTTTTTCCTTTGCCGCTGTCACCTTAAGACTTCATGCTTAGATATTTGCAAAGCTGCTTTGAGACGCTGTTCCACAGTAAAAGAAATATATTATGGGATACTCACACAGAGGATATAATCGCTATATTGATGGGCCATCACACCCAGTAACTTTAGATGAATTTATCAAAAATAAAAAACATAATGATGTGTGTTCCACTGCTTTTCTTATTTATTTATAGCTGAGATAAGACGCCGATATGGACAAACCATAGCGTTTCTGCACGGCTGACGTGTTTTAAACAGGCGAGTGGGTTTAATTCTCTTAAGTGGGAGATGGAAATCTGAACTTACTGAAGGTGTTTGGTTCACAGCCTGTGGGTTTGGCTCACAGATGTATTAACATGAGGAATTTTGTCAGAAGGCAGGCCTGCGTTTTGCTCTGAAGTGCCAAGAATGAAAGCGCGAAAGTGTTTTAAAGGCCTACAGCGATTTTCTGTTCTGAATTGGAAAGGCGCGGGCCGAGGAGGAAGTCTGTCTGGAGTTTTATTTTACTCTTGAAATTCTACCAAACTTAACTGAAGCAGGCACACGGGTGTAAAGCGTTCCAATAAACTGGTCGAGTTTCCGAATTTACACTGCGTTCAGCTGCGGCACGGCCCCTCGTGAATTTATAAACAAATCAGTACAAATAACTGAGGTGTCCCCAAAAACCAAGAGGGTTAAAAGTGATTTAAAAGTGCCTCTGTGTTTATGTGTTCCGAAGGCGTGGCCGCACGTGGACTGAAAAACAAGAGCAAAACAAGAAGTTCTGGTCCAGAGTGAATTTGGTCATTTTTTTGCCTCAATAATACACTATATAGACAAAAGTTTGCACAAACCCAAACCTCAACAAACTTGGCAAACGATTGACTTTAAGCTGTTAAAAACACCCAAGATGCTCAGTAGTGCATCATCAGAAATCTTCTTCCTTTCTCTGATATAAAAGCTTCAGGTTCTGACTGACTGGGCTGGATTTTTGATTGATTAGCTGATTTATTTAACAAAGTTAAAAAAAAAGTTTTTCCTCCCATTTCAAAGAAAGTTTCCAAATTTATACCTGTTTTTCCATGTTCTGTCCGAACCTTGTGTTGTGGTGTTTAGAAAATGAACGAAACATGTCATTTGAGCGGGGGAGTCCAACACTACAGGGACCTTATAATGATCACAGTGGTACCGAGCTCAAACGAAAGCGTAAATACAGATGCAAACAGCAGTGCTCCTGAGATCCACCGTAACCCTCAGCACCACAGAGGTGTCTCACATGTGACGCTCTAATTACTGCATGCGCACAAAGGGAAAGTTTTAATTGTGGATACAAACGCATTTTTCATGTGGCTCTTTGAAATGTCTCTCGGGCATGACACGAAATTACAGAGAAATCGCTCGAGACCTTTAGCCCGCGCCAAAGGACAACGCTAAGGTCTCACATTAGCGAGATGTCCCGCCGTGAGTCTGTCTGCGTATCCAGACTGCAGCGTCTCTGGACCTGAAACACTTTCTATCGGTAAATGGAGTGAAAAGTTCCAACAATTCTGCTTAATTTCGTCAATTCTGCTTTTGGAGGGCCAATAACACCCCATAAACACCACCACACAGCACCCTATGAGTGGAGGGACCTGAGACGAACTGGGTCCATGTTGTGCTGGTGCTCCAAAAGAAATATAAACTTTAAATGTTATACACATAAAGTCACACAATGTTTAATGTTCACAAAAACTCCGGACTTATAAATCACGAACGTAATCGATTTAACGAGCAGAGGTGGGAGTTTAAGAGCAGACATCTGTCTTCCGTGTTGCTCATTGGCTCATTTTTGGACTCGAGGCTGTTCCAACTCTGTTGATGTGTTTAGAGACTTTTTTGTGCCATACTTCGAGTCTCTGTTTAGTCTGGTTGATCGATGCATTCTTTGGTCCATCGTCCCGTCCTCTTAAACTTTAGGGCTTTAACCTACAGAGGGTCATAAGGTACGTTACTGTAGTTTCTATAATTATTGAGATCATGACGAACACTTATGGATTATGTAGAACTGCTTTAAAAATATTTGTGTCAGAAGAGCCTGAGCATTAAGGGCTGTATTTATGTCTCCTCATAACTGTTCACAGTTGCCTCATTGACCAAGCCTGTTTTCCCCCCAAAAACAGCAGCTTCTGGTTCAATTTTCATCTCGTTCTTGATTGCCTCTGCGCTCTGGCTTTTCAGGTTTTGGAGCAAACAGTCATTAGCGAGTTAAAGACCACATGCAGTATGTGTATGAGCGTCACTGTTGGCTCCTTGCCTATCATTTTAGCCGTGATGCTTGACTCGAGCGTAATGACATTAGCATTAGGGGTTGCACTTCCTGTGCCACCCCTGAGCACCCCCCTGAATACCACCCCCGAGACGGCCTTCAGTAGTGGACACATTTCTGCATGCGACCCTGTAATTTCCCCAACAATCAGGTTGAGAGGGGCCCAGTGCACCCTTCCATTCATAAAACTCTAATCCGGCTCTTAGTGGTGCGGTGAGTTTATATTGAACGCTTAAATTTGTATCCTGATCTAGATGAGTTATCTTTAGCGCTAGCTCTCCGTGCCTCCTGCATCTTCCATCGACCGCCAATTACAACTCGCTCTTCTTTTGGGTGTGGAAGAAACCAGAAACAGCTTTGCTTGGGTCCTCAAATACTAAATCACTACAACCCATCTGGTTTCCGGGCTTTTTCGGAACTGCACGCCAGCCAGAGAGGAACACACCACTTAGATAAGGCATTTCCTCAGCTCAAAGGCACGCCGCTACGGACTGTCGATACCATTAGCAAATCAACTACTGCTGATCATCACAGCCCTCGGTTCTCATTTTAAAACCAGCCGCTTGGACCATGCTAAGCTATTTTAGGGACAGAATTCTTACCATTATTATACCTCTTACACAAAAGTACATACAATAAGGAAAGAACCTTACAGAAAAACCTCCTGAACTTATAACTTATATCAATATGTCTTAAAATGCACTTGGTGTTCTGCAGATTTTAAATTTCGACTGCTAATTCTTTTCAGCTCCACATAGTTCTTGCTTTTACAGCTGGTTATTAAAATACCTCATATGTTATAACAGGAATTCAGATTCTGGGAGTTTGGATATTGAACCTAAACTGTGTTTTAAAGCTACATATTTTGTCTTGACTCATTACTGTTCTTGATAACTCAGCTCTGTATATGTCACTTATCTGGACTGGACTGGTTTGGATTAGACTGTATTAGACTGGACTGGACTGTATTTGACTGGTTTGGATGGGACTGGATTGTACTGTATTGGGCAGGATTAGACTCTGTCTGAGTGGTTTGAACTGAACTGGACTTGACTGGATTGTAATGGTTGGATTTGTCTGCACTGGACTGGAGTGGGGTGAACTGGGCTGTCTGATTTGGATTGAAGTGTACTGGACTTGAATCTCAAACAAAGGGGCTTCACTGCACTGAACTGGTCTGGACTTAATTGTACTGGGTTGAATTGGACTGGACTAAAGAGAGCTGTATTTGACTGGTTGGACTGGACGGTACTTGGCTGGTTTGGATTTGGCTGGACTAGACTGTTCCTGAACGGAATGGATTTGACTGCAGTGGACAGCACCAAATTGGATTGGACTTGGATGGGATAAACTGGACTTGATTGGGTCGAACTGATTTGTACAGGACTGGGCTGGACCGAACTTGACTTTATTGGACTGGACTCCACTACCACTGGATTGGATGTGGTTGGTCTGGACTGCAATTGACTGGACTAAACTCTACTAGACTGGTGTGTACTGGACTGAATTGGACAGGACTGGGCTGAACTAGATATGGGATATGACTGGATTGGACTGGGAAATGGGATTTAGGGGAGCATTGCTGGTTGTTTAAACCCTTTGCTCGTTCCATAATAAAACAGAAAAAAGAATCATTTGTGAGCATTAATAATGAACATTTGTTCAACCCGGATAATCAGAGCAGCTTTTCATTAAATGAGTTTTACTGCAACTTTATTTCTGTCAACAGAATTTATACTTTTTTACAATAACTAACTACATTTTCTCTTTTCTCTCTGAGCCTGTGTT
>JAVSBU010324205.1:0-11171 GCA_033118015.1 Loricariichthys derbyi | reverse complement strand
AATCTTGACATTTTTGAACTGGTGCTGACAAGTTTATTTTTAAAGGTGTGTGTCCCAGAACTGTTTCCCAATACTGTATATGTGTGTATATCTGTAATATAACCTAATATAGAGTAAGAAGCCTGAGATGCACTTCAATACTGAATCTCTAGAGATACTCACAGGCTTAATTCAATACTTTTCAATGGATTTTAGGACAGTGAACTAGAATAGCCATGTCAGACGCTCAGTTGTGCACCATTTTAAGACATGGATATATGTTTTGGATTATTGTTCAGTTGTAAGGTACTACGACAAAATTGCAGTTTCTTAACAGAGGCCAGATTTTAGATTTTGCTCCAAAAGTTTCTTGTTCCTGATGTAAATTATGATATTTTCTAAGACTCCCAGCCAGGAAATTTGGAAGTTAAACAGAGCCAAATCATCACAGATCCTCAGCATACAAATAGTGGTTCTTTTTCTGTATAAATAACTTTTGGTTTAAACCAAACCCATCTTGAGGGGAAAAGCTCCATTTATTGAACCTAGAGTTTGAACAATGTACTGTAAAAAGTTTAGGTAGCATTTACCTCCAACTTCAGGCACTTATATTTGTGGTCAGATGAAAGAAAAGCATTTTTATGACACACTTTCTGAGACGTTTCTGGACATTAGGTTTTTGTTTTGTTTTTTATGTTTTGTTGACTCCAAAATGCTATAATTTTCTGCAAACTCCAATTCTGATCTTTGAAAATACTAGTACATCCCAAAAAATTAGAATATCATAAAAAAGTTCAATATTTTGTCACTCATTGCAGAAAGTGAAACCCATATATTATATAGATTCATTACACATAGAGTGAAACTTTTCAAGCCTTTATTTCTTGAAACTTTGATGATTGTGGCTTACAGATAATGAAAACCCAAAATTCAGGGTCTCAGAAAATTTGAATATTATAAGATCAAGAGCCATTACACACAGACGAATCCTAGACATGAGTTACAAATGTCACATTCCTCATGTCAAGCTGCTCCTGAAACAGAGACAACATCAGAAGTCTTACCTGAGCTGTGGAGAAAAAGAACTGGACTGTTGGTCAGTGGTCCAAAATCCTCTTTTTAGATGGAAGTAAATTTTGCATGTTGTTTGTAAATCAAGGTCCCAGATTCTGGAGGAAGAGTGGAGAGGCTCAGATTACACGTTGGTTGAAAACCAGTATGAAGGTTCCACAGTCAATGATGATTTGTGGAGCCATGTCATCTGAAAAGAGAATTTTGGACCACTGAGCAATAGTCCAGTTCTTTTTCTCCACAACCCAGGTAAGACTTTTGTAGCTCATATCTAGGATTCGTCTGTGTGTAGTGGCTCTTGATCTTATGTAATATTCTAATTTTCTGAGACACTGAATTGTTGGGTTTTCATTACCTGTAAGCCACAATCATTAAAATTTCAAGAAATAAAGGCTTGAAATGTTCACTCTATGTATAATGAATCTATATAATATATGGGTTTCGCTTTCTGCAATGAGTGTCAAAAATATTGAACTTTTACATGATATTCTAATTTTTGGAGATGCACTAGTACTTCCTTCCCTAGCCATCCTCCTCTCTGCTTGCAGGGGTAAAATTCACTTACTTGGCAAGTTCATTACAACTTGTAATGTAGGTTGTTTTCAACAGTAGCTGTGTGCAAGCTTTTTAATAGCCAATATCAGATTGATGATAATCAACAAATTTGATTTCTTATTCTCTAATATCCCATTTGTGTAACTGGCTATGATAATTTAGTCTTGTTTGTGCCACCATTTATACCCAAGTTCAAACACAATGAATGCGTGACAGGTTAAAAGTTCACTCAGGTGAACTTAACAATAGAGAACTGTCAATAGTATTAGGTTTCAGTAACATTTTGGTCAAAAAAATTTCTAGTAGTGGCAATAATTGTGACTCTTGACTTTGACACTTGACTAGTTAAGGTCTTAATATAAATAATGATAATGTTTATTTTTATAGTTATAAATATAATATGGGTTCGAGACCCAATGGCGCCTTCTGGCTCAGCCAAGGGTCTCGTGAGTTGACTGTGTTTGAGGGAGGAGAGACGGAGGGGGGATTTAAACATGTAAATAAAGGCCCAAATGCAGGACAGCATAAAATGAACATATGTATTTGTTGAAAGAACACAGAATAAACCAAAAACCAGGAGAAATCAAATCAAGGCAGCCATGCTGGCTGACCCCTGGGGATCGGTGGAAGCTAGGGCGCACTGGACTTCGAGGACACGTCCCATGTTGTCAGCGATCACTGCCGAAAGACCCGAAGCATGAAGAAGGACAGGATCCAGGCCTACTAATACACCAAACCTATGGGTAACCACTGCTGGAAACCTTTTTTACATGTGCAGGAAACACACAACCAGACAGTGTATCCCAGGGAGTGCCTCGAGGGGGGGCTTATGACACTAGAGGGAATCCCCATTTCCCTACACTATCTACAGGTCCTGACGTTACCTCAGAGCTCCTGCTCGTACGCCTCCTACCCTCTACTAAGGGCAGGTGGTACCTTTGTCCCTATCTCCCTCTGATGAGTAGTCAGATGTGCCTCAGTCCAGATACACATGACCTGAAACACCCAGATTAGATATGTGTGCCTTCTAGCTCCGCTGTGCACACCACTCAGCAGGCAGAAGCCAGGCTTGGCGCTCGAGTGGCGTGGGATCCCGCCGTGAAGGGCGTAAACGCCTCAGTGCCAGCTCGAAGCTCCACAGCCTGCTATCTGCCTTATAAATGCTCACATCCACCTGATTCCAATTTGAAGTACATCAGCGCCGCACCGCTAGGTGGCAATGAAAGCCCACGAAAGGCAGCGCATCTGCCATTAAGATTCCACAAGTGAGGCTGTTTAAATCCTTAAAACAGCCTCCTCCTTACATATCCCCATTTTCCCTACACTGTCTGCAGGTCCTGGCGTTACCTCCGAGCTCCTGCTCCTTACACAGGGAATCATCTCCTAGCTCTGCAACAGCAACTCTTGCTGACTTTGCAAGAGAGCTTGTCCATTCTCCCACTTGACCCTGACCAGGTTGAATAAAGCCTTCGAGGAAAAATGTACTTCAATTTTGATGCTGGTTAACCGTGTGCTGCATTTCATAAATCAGTTAAAAATATATCAGATGGTATCAGGTGGAAAGATTTATATAAATGTACATGGCTTTTTCAAGATTATTGAGTTGAGTGTTTGCCCAAGCAGATTTCCTCCCAAACCGGACTTGCATTGAGCTCTTGACAGTAGTTATTGCAATGCTTTGTGTTGTAGTGCTACTCTTACACAATGTAGAGTCAGTCCTGTCTGTATAGGCCTACTGCACATCAATGTTAACCACTGAACAGGTGCAGGAAATTCAGCAGTTTCCATCAGCCCTGTACTGACTTTGTCTTGAGGGCATTTCCATTCTATTAGCAATTTGTCAGCGACTTGCCGCTTCATCTCCAGAGCCTTGCTTCTCCTCTATAATTTTAGGCAGGACACAACCAAGTAGAAAGCGTTGCCTAAAATAGCCAATGTTTACAGCGTTAGTGACGTCAGCAAAGAAATATGCATGTGTATGCTGAATACGTGGGTAAAATAAACATTACCCACAGCATTCAGGCATTCATATTGTCCACTGCATTTATATGCAGCCCAGAGATCCATTAGAAATCTGGTATAGGAAACTTTTATGCACTCGCTTCTAACTGAATGTAAATAAACCTGACAACCAAATCGAATTGCTTTTTGAGTTAGCATCATCCTTTTAATAATGTATTGTTATATAGACGCATCTATACTTTGTATCCAGTTACCATCTCACAATCTGTGCTCATGCATTACTCAGGAAATGAAGCTCATATTATATGTTATATCATTGGGGCATCCAGCTAGTAATGTAGAAAAATAATGAGAGATACGATTTTTTTCTCTCTTTCTTTTTAATAAGGATGTTAGGGGTGTTTTTATCATATTAGACTCATTAAACCCAGCTAAGCTGCCCAAGTTAACTTGAACTGCTCAGTGAAACTCTGGACAAGTATGTCTGGTACATAATGTAAATATACATATTCAACATGTTTACATGTTGTTACATTTATTGTGCATTTAAACGCGTCAATTAAATTATGATATGAATTGACATACATTTACACTTAGCCAGTAAGCCAAAGCCTACAAGGATGAGTGTGTCTGTGTGTTTAAGATTCAGCTCACATAGTTGCGTAGCATGTCAGCTCTGCAAATGGAAGCCGATGAACCAGATTAATCAGGCAGTGTAATCACTCTAATGTGATAACGAGCTACACGAATCTGGCACTTATAATTGCCATCATGCTCTCTCGCTCTCTCTCAGGCTTTCTTTCTCTTGCTTTCTCTGTTGTTTATTGCTCAGGTGACCTAGGGATGACCTGTACAACTGGAAGTGCTCACTATATTACTCACAGAGTCATTATCTGGAAACAGGTTCGTCACTGATTGAAATAAGGATGGAAAAGAACCCTTAGCATGGTGTCCATTTTACAGAAAGTGCTGCTTGTTAATAGAAATCACCTCGTTAGTTAATGGATAATAGGCCTGGGGGAAAAGCCTGACCTATAATATTAGAGGTAGTCTTGTATGAAACATTATTATTATTATTATTATTATTATTTGTCAGGCGTCATGTCAAGCGTAAGTTTATTTACCATCTGGCAACCTGGCGTGAGCCTGACGTCACAGCTGAATCCGGCAAGGCTTGGCACCCGCACATACACAGTCATGCTGCTGACACCATTATTAATCAGCCTTGTGGATTGGATTCAGCCGTGATGGAATTTTAAAAGAGAGTCGCGCAGATCATTCATCGCCGGGTCATCGTCGCAGTAAGCTGCTGTTTTCCATCTCTCAGCCGCGACTCGCGCTGCTGGTATGGGGCACTTTGATGGGGTTTTAGTAGATACGTGGGCTCCATCTTCACATGCTAGACATGTCCCGAGGCTGGTGCATATATCCCACACTTATGTGCACAATTGCAGGTTGCGCTCGCGGGTGCCAGCCTCGCTCTTTTGGCGCCAGAGAATGTGAGGGACGATGGTATCCGCCTTTTCTTTGTAGAGGAAGGGTGGTGTACGGTCAGGAGACAAGAGGTTACTGGTTAGGGCTTAGTTTTTCAGCCTAGGGAGAGTTGGCTGCACCTCTGTGCCACCTGGACCCCCTCGGCACCCCCTGCGCTCCATGTGGTCGTCCAAGCAGCGCCGGACCTAAAGGTTCCACACGGGGATACCGCAGGTTCACTGCTGTCATAGGCGGGTCATTGCTCAGGGCCTGTTCCTGCAATCCACCCTGTCGGACCTCGCCTGGTCTCCCCTCGTCCAATGGTTAGCCGATTTGGCAAATCCGGCAGTAAAAACGGTTTCCACATAGGTGTGGTTGGTCGGACTGGTCCGCCGGCCATAAAACCAGGTCCACTTCACCTTGAACGTGTCCTTAGCTGTCCCAACGCTTTCTAGCGTCGTCGGCCGTAGGGCTTTGCATTCTTTTTTGGCTTTTTGGTTTCGTTTTTGGGCTTTTATTTGTTACTTTGCTTCCATTCTTTTTAGTTCCCTTATTTACGTTAAATAAAGCCTACCCTTATTCTTGAAGCTGTCTGTGTATGGGTCCTCCTTTAACATCTCGCCCCCCCAATATCTTGACATCATTATTATTATTATTATTATTATTATTATTATTATTATTATTATTTTTATTATTATTATTATTATTATTATTACTGTCATAAACAGCAATCAAGGCTTGTCTCTTTACCTGTTGTCTAACTACGTTAAAAATCATTAAATGGATAAATGATTTGTTGTGGATTTTCTATGGGGAAAAAATGTGAAAACAGAGCAACTCGATGCCTTCACTTATTAGATTAAATTTCATAATTTCCTTATTAAGGTATACGTAAACCTTATTAAGGAGCTTGGTTACGTGGCAATAGCCGCTTGCAGTGAAGACAGAAAATGGACAGACATGCTCATGCTCTTGGGGTGTGAATGGTTTATACTTGATTAGCTGTCCTAAATTTGAGTATTTGAATACGAAAATTACAATTATGTAGTTATTTGGCCTTGCATTCAGAAAAATGTCAAGTTTGGCAATGTGTTAAAAACATATAACGTCCATAATTTTGTTTGGGAATAGCTACTGACCCACAAGTAAGTGCTTTAATGTATTCAAAACCTAGATTTTCAGACTCCCATTATTTTTATTCCTACTTTAACATACTGAATATATCTCTAGCCAAACAACTAACTTACTAAAGCAAATGGAAATTTGTTTTGAGTTTATTTACGTATTTATTTTGTTTGTTAAGCGTATAGTGCTTGGGGTTGTCTCTTTGAATATTACAGTAAACTCCCCCTAATCGCAGGGGCTAGGTACCAGAACGTCCCACGATTATTGCAAATTCACGAATACTCGTAACCCCCCTAAAAGTTCTCATAAGTCCCTATTTTGATGGTTAAATCCAACCATGTGTGAACATGATTTAGCCTGGCGTCACTGCCGAACACCGGCCAATAGCATTTGAGTACTGGAGTGAACATGCACGCACCCAACTGTTGCACCATCTACAAGATGCCAGTAGCAGTAATAGTAGAAGTTGGGATATGCCTTTGAGACAGCTCATGGAAATTTTCAAATAGCGAGTACATATGTGACCTGCCATGACAGAATGAGTCGTGTTGCGCACCGGTACATTTTGACAATAGGCCTTCAAAGTCAAATTGCCTTAAATTCTTCGATTTTATCAAAAAACGTATCTTAAGTGCGTATATTTTCATAACTTGTGAGTAGAAACACATTTTGCGAAAAAAGCACTTTAATCAGCCATTTTCTGAGAGGTCTTGGGAGAAAAATGCCTAAATATCCAAAGAAATCGGTCCGTTTTAGCACTTTATTTCTACTGCTGATCATCACGCAGAAGCCATGTTCTATACAAAAACATGAAGCTAAAGATGTCTGCTTTCCATATATGGACTAATTTATTCATGTATTCATTAATTCATCCAATAAACGCCATGGATCCACCTGAGATCTAACCCGCTAAAGTCAGCGTGCATGTAAGGCCTGATTGGTCGAAACCGATCACATGGTTATGGCCGCTTCCATGGATTGACACATTCACTCACTGTTTTTAATTTTAAAAAAATCATCTTTTTCGCCAGAAATATGGCATTTAGTAAGCCCAAGAGAGTTGCTGAAGCATTGAACGAGTTTCGTAGTTTAAATTTTGGAGAACACGGCACCATGCAGTGTGGTTTTAACGACAATAACGGACTATTTTCTGGAGTCATCCAAGACTGATGAACAGGACAACAAGTAGAAATGGGTAAAAGTCATCTCATATCTTTAATTTAATAACCTTGCCAATTTCACATGAAATTACACCAGGTTTCTCTTTTTTCATGTTTTCTGTAGTATTTCATATTCCTTGATGCATGATAAATGAATTTGGGTAGTTTTAGTAACATTTTAATGGTGGTTGCTAAGGACTTTCCTTAAAAATAAGTGTGCAACTTTTAATCAGTTATTTCTCAGAATTCTAAAAATTCCGACCTGCTGTATTTGTGATGTTTAAATGGTCATAATTTGGTCAGTTTTTAAGCTAGGTTCATAAATTTGGTATCATTTTAAAGCTTATGTGCTTATGTTGTATATAACTCAAATCTTCATTTTTAGCCAACACATTTCATTCTGTGGTGTTGGGTCACATATGTTCTATGGAACAAAACGCAAATGTGTGGATTTTTCAGGGATAACAAGTAGATACGTTCAAGAGAAAATTCCGTGAATGGGTGAAATCGAGAATGCTGAACCGCAAATAGGTGGGGATCTACTGTATAGAGTTTAGCAGAAGATGAAACACTTTCAGAGAATAGAAAAAAAAACCCATGGTGACATGATTCCCCTCTGTATATTGGGCTAATACACATATAAAATCCAGAGTAGCTGATTAATCAGAAAACCACCTGCACCTCTATATTATGCTGGCATCTTTGGCGACAGGCAGGGGTTTTAAATATGCAGGAATTAGACAGGGATTATGTAAATTAAAATAATGACAATATGGTACCACCATTTAAATAGTCAATCTTCCCATCGTTTTCTAGAAGAACATACATTTGCATGACAGGATTCAACTAGAGAATATAAGGTATGCACACTTTCATTGTTGGTGTGTTATGACTAAGGCTTCTTTACACTGGTCAAATGTATGTTCACCAGACAAAAAATTATTCACCTGTGACTGAAATGTACCCAATAATGTGTAATATCTCCAGAAATTCTGGTGAGAATTTCATGCAGCCTGGGATTTTTGCCATTGCTGGTAGACCCCTTATGACTATGCTATCAATACACCTGCAAATTCAACTCCTTCCACTGGCATACCTCAAAATGCAATCACTCCTTTTTGCCAACAATTAACATCTGCTTTGTGACCCATTTTCCACACATTGAACAAGACATTCATTGCACTGTACGACTTCTCTCAATTTCATCTCAAATTATGAATCCGCCCTTACACCTCACATGCAACACCTTCTGAATGAGCCTGACGTTACTACACCCTTACACAAGATGATGGTTTTTTCTGTATATTAACAGTACCGCAACTGGCATAGATGGTAATTGAAATAACACACAGAAGTCAGTGTAGTGGTGGGCGATATGACCTCAAATTAAAGTCACTAATAACTGAACATTTTTCCTCTACTGTGATTCATGAACATTTTTTTTGTTCACTTCCAAGGTTTTTTCTGTCAAAAGTCTTTTAAACCTGGGCCTTTTTGTAATGAAAGTGTATGTTGTTGTGATATAAAATCGCAGAAGGAAGGAAAGATGCACCATTGAACTATTCATGGTTATTTATTGAATGTTTTATATATTTTAATATATGAATTCATAGCACACATTACTTGAAATTAAAATGTCTTAAGAAAACTTCGCATTTGTTTTAATGTAAAAAGCAAGTTCCCTAAAGAGTAGAAAATTAGTAACTTGCATTTATTGCAAACATAAGACATTTTAATTACTGCTATGTGAAAAGTAGAAAATGACTTGTAAACAAATATTTTAAAAAATGACATGCAGTTTTAACGAGGTTTGTAAGTTCACTGAGCTCCACCATAGATATTCGAGCTCTTCCTTCGCACTACAGTACGGAATGGCATCCATTATTTTTTACATGTTCTAGTCCTTTCCATATTGTGTATGTGGTATTGATGGCTGCTTTGTGGCACTAGTGCTTGTCAGTCTCTCTCTTTTTTTGAGTCGTACACTTTTCATATTCAGTAGTGTTAACGTGATTATGCTCTAAATGCTAAAAGAGATTGTCGCTATTACTCTTCCTGCAGTGTTTACATCTGACTTCTTTTTGTGTCTTCTCTAAAGCAAATGTTTTTTCTTAGGTAAAAGCTGCTCGATATTTGAGTTCTCCGTTACGTCACATAAATAGGTTTATCTTTTTATGGTATTATGTTTTTAAGAGGTAGTACATAAACATGCATAGTGGGAAAATAATTAACAGAAATAAAACAAAAGAAAACTATTAACGGAATTTAAATAAAACCAAAATAATTGACACAGGCAAGATTGTCAGTTAAAGATTCTGAATGTCGGTTTCGATTAATTTTTGTCATACGGGGGTGGTGTGATGGAGACATAGGACTCACATGCAGACAGGAATAAGGGTAGGCTTTATTGAAACATAAATAAGGCAACTAAGACCAAACAAACACAAATAAAGCCCGAAAGCAAAGAAGACACCAACACCTACCAAGGCTGACGAGGTCAGGACACGTGGGAGCAGATGGGAGCACGCCCAGAAGGTGTGGAAACCGGTTTTTATGGCCGGGGGACCAGGCCGACCAACCACCTCTATGTGGAGACCAATTTTACGGTCGGGGGTCCGCATACCGGCCAACCAGGAGCCCAGGCGAGGCTCGACAGGGTGCAGTGCAGGGACCAACCCAGACTATGACCCTAGGGATGCCTCCCAAGCCTGCGGGGGAGGTCTGGGTGGCGCAGAGAAGCAGCTAACTGTCCCTACACTACAGACTAATCCCTGTCGGTACCTTTGAGCTCCAGCTCATACACCACCTGCCCTCTGCTAGGAACAGGTGGATACCATCGTCCCTCTCCTCTCTCTGGCGCCTAAGAGCACGGCTGGAGCTTACACCCGCAAGCGCAATCCCCGTTCTGCGCATAGAGCGGTATATGGGCTCCAGCCGTGGGGCGTGTCCAACAAGAATGCAAAAGCCCACGTCTCCTAAGGAACCTCGCCAGCTAACCCCCAACACGGCTAAGTGAGCTGTGGCAGATCGATCCGATCGCCGGGTCGTCAAATGGAGTTGCTAACATAACCGTGTAGACAATGGTAATGACCCGCCCGGATCGCTGGCGCGACTCGCCTTTTAAACAGCATGCACAGCTGAGTCTAATCCTGAGCTGATTGCCGATGAGCAGCCCGCAGCGCGATCATGCATGCGGACGCCAGATACAGGCAGACTCAGCGGTGCGCACAAGCCATGCTCAGACGCCACACCGGGTTGCCAGATAGTCACTGAACCTACACTTGGCGTGACGTCTTACAATGTTTGAGTAATTGCCCAGCCATAAGACAGTTCATAGATAGGTTTATAGGTTTAAGTTATACACTTTCTTTTATGGCCATTTTGTAATTACACCTTTATTCATACCCTTCCTTACCCTTCAGAAATTAAGCTCTATAACAGACTCAAGTATACAAAGTAGCCAAGTTCCCAAGCCCGGATATATGATGAGGGTTGTGTCAGGAAGGGATCCGACATAAAACACTTTGCCAAAACTAACATGCAAGTACATCTAAGTGACATCAAACCAGATTGGTCGAGGTCCAGGTTAACAACGACCGCCACCGGTGCTGTTGATAAACAGGGTGCCAGCAGAAACTGTGCTACTGTTAAGCTACGTTCACACTTACACGGTTGCGGCAGAGTTAACCGAGATTTGGCTTACCGAATCTTCCGAATTGTATCCTGGAGTGTTCCTGAAAAAACCTGCATGCTTACGAATGAATCGGTAGTGGGCGTGGCCTAGACCGGGAAAAAAATCCCGGTCGCACAAAAAGTTTCAACATGTTGAATCATTCTGGGAGTTTT
>JAVSBU010324096.1:0-11171 GCA_033118015.1 Loricariichthys derbyi | reverse complement strand
TTTAGCTTTGAAAATCTGGTCACCCTAACCTACAGGTTGACTTTCGGTTATCCAGTAAGCATTTATTAAAGGCCGGTCGCCTTTCGGAAGGACAGGCAGGCTCACGTCTTTCCAGGTCGTCTATATGGTCATTTTGTAATGTTATGGTTCCGGCAAAAACTCCCGGAATTGTTCATGTTGAAACTTTTTTGCGAGCAGGATTTTTTTCCTGGTCTAGGCCACGCCCACCACCGGTTAATTCGTAAGCATCCAGGTTTTGCAGGAACAATCTAGAATACAATTTGGAAGTTTCGGTAAGCCAAATCTCGATTAACTTGGCCGCAACCGTGTGTGTGTGTGTGTGTGTGTGTGTGTGTGTGTGTGTGTGTGTGTGTGTGAACGTAGCCAGCACCACCTAAAATGTTGGAGAGAGTTCGTCTTTTGCAATGATTCCCCTCTACTGTTTGGAACAGATCTTTTATAATTAATAAGTCCTCATCTGTGTGAAACACCACAAAGCATGAGAAAGAAATCATAGATAACTACTCTGACTGGGAATTTTAATTGTTTTCAATTCCAATTGTTATTTGTGTTAAATTATCCTCCTGATTAAACGGTGCCCCTTTAGGTTTTTAACAAAGACAAGAATCACTGACTTTACATAAGGGATTCAATTATGCACACAATTGACTATTTAATTGTTAATAATCCTTCTCTGAGCAAACTGAAACCATGGAATAAATTGCTTAAAATCCTTTTCCACTGTACCTGTGAATGTCATAAAGGGATTAGCGCTTACTCTAAGTGCTTTTAGGTCAAACCTGTGTGCTGTGAACTGCATTACAGTATTTAGAGGTGTTCTCAGAGGAGCAGGTTGATACAGTAAATTTCCATCATCCATAGTGATGTATTTTTTCTGAACATTTCCTACTATTGTAATTGTTGCTCACTGGTTAGATCGCTGTTATCAAATGACACCAACCTGCCTGGAAACATGCTACTTCCGAGACATGCAGTCTCCCACTACGTTGTTCCCACATGAATTAAACCTTTTTTGTAAGAAGTTCCATAAAAACAAAAAAAAACACGGAGATTTTCAGACAGAAGAAATTATAGTTTAAAATGGGGATTTTTTTTTTATCGAAAACCCAACAACACGATACTCTTTTTTTAAATTTGCAGCATTATGCAAAACTCCACAGTCAAATAAGTCATCCCTGTGACATACATTGTCCAAATGCCCCAGCATGGTCACATAGGTTAACTCATTAAACATTATCATGTTGCACTTAATCAATACAAACTGTACTTGCTGATGCGCTAGTTAAATCTCTAGTAGTGTTAGTGTGGTTTCTTTATATGAGATGCTGCTGTAAAATGGTTTGATTCTGTGTATATTTCTATAAGAGAAAAAGGGGGGATTAAACACACAAGAGAATATAAAAATATATATGCAGTCAAAAGAAAACATGAAAGTTGATCTATGGAAGTCATGTGTGAAGCAAATATTCCAGACAAAAGATAAAAGTTTTAGGGGTGCTTCAACATTTTCAACATTTTCACAAGAGTAGAGTGTACTCTTTTTCTAGACACCCCAGAAAAAAAAAAGAAAAAAAGAGTACATAGAGTTGATTTGACCTAATTAAAAAAAATGTATTTCATATCTACTGGTGTACAGAGGAGAATATGCAAACACTGAATTTTTTTTTTTTTTTTTTTTTTTTTGCCTACATACACTATTTACAGATGACCCCTTTAGCTACACATAATACCTAATTTATGAATGGATGATTCATTTGTCCATGTTTCAATCTGATTCAACAAACAAAAATATTTATTCGATTGATTCTCTATTTAGAGTCTGATTCAACAACCACAATAAATTGGTGTAATTTGGACATAATTTCAGTTTCTAATGGTAGAGTCTGTACTGGAGTGAAAACATAAAGGTATGTACAATTAAACTTTTCACAATTATATACATGGAAAAACTAATTCGTATTCCTTTATAAAACTCCTGGTAACCTAATTTAAATGCTTGCTTTATACAGTATATTAAATAATTATAAAGAAAGTTTTATCCCTGGGGCTTCCATCAAGCCTGGTTTCACATCCAGTACTTCCTGAGGCCAAAGCCAATATCATTCTGAACTTGGTCCAAACCAACTGCCTTCCCTGACAGATGCATCTACATTGTTTCCAAATTCCAGTTCCTTTTTTTGAAACAATGTTTATCAGTAACAGTTGTTGAGTTTCCATAAATGTGTCATAATTAGTGCGATTGCCTATTGTTATCCGAAGGTCATCTATCTTATTATTATTCAGCGGTTTTTTGAAGCGTAATTTCTCCCAAAGTTTTCGAGATATCGACACGAGACAAACACCAAAACGTGCAGAATTCTCGGGAGTAGGTTGCTTGTATACAGATAAGAAATCACATGTCGCATTCGCACACTACGTGTGAAAACGTGCGAAAATTTTCCCATTGACTTAACGTTACAGCCAACTTCAGATGGCTGTAACTCTGACACTTTTTGAGCTGGAAACATGAAATTCGGCATGCATGGACTGTGGGGCACCCTGACCCAGCCTTTAAAGTTGCGGCGTGATCCGGCACTCCGGTCACTTTTTACCACGCCCACAATTTCCGGCCATAGGAAACCCATTGAGCAATGTTATTTGGCCGGTTTTTTTTACGCTCAATTTCGCAGTTTTCCAGATATCGACATGGGACAAACATCGAAATGTGCAGAATTCTCAGGAGACGGATGCTTGTATAGAGATAAGTATTTGCATGTCGCATTCGCGTGCTATGTGAGAAAATGCGAGAAAAGTTTCCCAATTACTTAACATTACGGCCAACTTCAGATGGCCGTAACTCTGTCAGTTTTAGAGGTAGGAAAACGAGAATCGGCAGGCATGGACCGAGGAGCACCCTGACCCGGCACTTGCATCGTGGCAATCACACGCGCATTTTCTGCAGGAAATGCACCTCTCTAGTTAAATTTGTTCCTGGTAAAGATTAACAATTGTTCATTTAGATAATCAGTAAAATGTGTAATTTAACACCTTAGCATATCCTCCTTAGAACCGAGGGGAAAAAGTGTCTTACAATTTCTGTTTACAGGTGAACAGAATGTCCATTATAAAGGACATAAATGAATGGGCCGGGTCTCAGAAGGATATAACTTTAATAAATTTTATTTAGAACTTTAGATATTTCTGTTGGTACAAGTCAGTTCCAGGTATGGCCTCAGTATAACATGCTATCATCATCATGAAGAGTTTCAAGTATCGGGCATCACATATTGATACTGTTTTGTGGGGAGTAGATCATCCTGCAACAGAGACTCTGCTGGTACCGCAATGGACTGGCAGTCTGGTGCCTGTACGCTGTGTTTTCCCAGGATACCCCCAATACAAGTAGGAGTAAAACATGAAGGAGCCAAGTATAGTTATCTGATCATGTGCCTCATAAGCGTCTTTAAAAAAAAAGTCTGGTTTCTCACTGGTTGACTGACAAGATTGCAGTAATAAAGAAAATGCGAATGAGCCATCTGTCATAGTAAAGCTAAACACAGATGGAGCACTAGCTACATTATTTCTTGTGCAAGAATTCACAGACAGAAATGGCTGGCTAGTGTGGAGCTGAAGGGGAGACAAGAATTCCATTCTGCCCCCCAGGGAACAACAGAAATCCTGCTCTATGAGACTGTCATGGGGATTCAAACTAAAGATTTCCTGATAGCAGAGAAAAAGCATTCCAGTCTCAACACTTTATGCAAAACAAAGATACAGAACACACTTATTCTCATAAGCTATGCAGTAGATATCCGTTTGGGTTTACTGAGAGGGGGAATAGATTTTTCCAACTGTATAACCAAGAACCACAGTTGATTAAGAAGACAGAATAAATATCACATACCAGCAGGATCAGGATATCAGGTGGACTAGAGTGCAATTTCAGAAAGTGTAAATGTCACATTATCCAAGCTTAACCAAAAAGTCCTGCTCAGAAAATAAGGTAGCACATGCTTCTAAAATATAAAACGAATGGAAGATGGGAATTACATATCACTGAGGAAGTAAAGGCAGTGTGTTTGCTTTTTTTGCTGTTGTGCTGTTTCAAATCACTTTATATTCCAACACGCTTACAAATCCTCACAAAGCCTCACAAAAGATAATGCAAGATGAGACAAGATCATGGCTAGATCTTTTCCACCTTCAAGGTCGGTCTAATCTTAAACTGTTACATTTTTGATCAGCAGTAAAGCTACAGTAATAAGCCAGGAAAGGGGGTTTTTATATAAAGTTTGCAGTGATTGTATACATGCAAACATTTAACTATCTGATTAAATATAAGATTTGAGGTTTACAATAGCACATTAAAAACAGCAATCTTATCTTGTAATAAATTACAGATAGTCCCCGATTTTATTATGGAGATACAGTCCAACAAAATTTAACTGAGGATAGCATAAATCAAAGAATTTAATATACAGTATACCGTATAAATCATACTTCCCATTGTTTTTCCTCACTACAGTTCCCAGCACTCATCAGTCCTATATTCGTATGTAATTAATGAATAAAATATAAAAAAAAACCCCAAAGGAATATAATATAATGTATAAAATAAATAAAGACATGAAATAAATGAAAGTGCAACTTTAGACTCAGTTTCAGCACATCTTATCGGTGAATTATCACCACCTGCTGGTTGTTGGAAGTATCACACCAAAAATCTACAATTTTAAGCATGCATAGAACCCATGTTAGTGTCAAATGCCACCATGAAAAGGACAAGGCACATGTAATTGCACCTATACTTTCACAGTTAACCATGTTCAAACTGCTCACTTGTTTCCTTAATGTGTCCCAAATTATTAGTATGATTGCCTATGGCAATCACACTATTGTTATCTGAAGGTCATCTATCTTCTTATTCAGCCGTTTTTTTTGACGCGTAATTTCACCCGCAGTTTTTGAGATATCGACACGGGACAAACACCAAAACGTACAGAATTCTTGGGAGACGGTTGCTTGTAAACAGATAAGAAATCGCATGTCGCATTCGCGCACTATGCCTGAAAACATGAGAGAAATTTCCCATTGATGTAACATCACGGCCAACTTTGGACGGCCATAACTCTGACACTTTTTGAGTTGGAAACATCAAATTCGGAATGCATGGACCTTGGGGCACCCTAACCTAGCAATTGAAGTCGCGGTGTGATTGGGCACTCCAGTCACTTTTTACCACGCCCACAATTTCTGGCCATAGGAAACCCATTGAGCACAATGGTATTTGGCCTTTTTTGACGCTTAATTTCGCCCGCAGTTTCCGAGATATCGACACGGGACAAAAACCTAAACGTGCAGAATTCTCGGGACAAGCTTTCTTATACACAGCTAACAATTCGCACATAGCATTCACGCAATATGCATGAAAACGGAAGAAAAATTTCCCATTGACTTAACAGTACGGCCGACTTCCGATGGCCGTAACTCTGACACTTTTTTTGAACTAGAAACATGAAAATAGGCATGCATGGACCGGGGAGCACCCTGACTCAGCACTTGCATCATGGCAATCACACTCGCATTTTCTGCAGGAAATGCACCTCTCTGGTTTTAATTAAAAGTCCTTATTAAGTAGATGCGGAACAGTCCTGCATTATTCTGCAATGAAATCTGGGTTAGATTCACAGTGGTCGGATATTCTGAAATCTTAAGTGTGTAAAGATTTTGTTTGCTTACAGGATTTAAGCATGGAGCTTTACTCTATTTTGACTTAACTGTATAGATGTGTTTCTCTACTACAATGATATTAACAGATTATGCTACCTGGTAAGTACATTAATAATCTATACCTACAGCAGGAATTCCTACATTAAGATAAATAGACAGCTGCAATTCTGTGGCTGACACCTGCCCCCTATGGACAAAACTAATATAACATGATAAAATGTAATTAGATTTGAATTCCCATCTGGCTCAACAAAGGACAGGGAAATAATCACTGGCACTGGCAGGTGGAGTTGGTACAAATAACTATTATTGTGTGTAATTGACTATGATTACATTTAATTGTAATGTATACAAATAAACCATGCAGTGCTACGTCAAAGAAACGGTGACAATTTATTGGCAATTGTGATAATCTAAACAGTGCTAAATTGTCAATCCTAATCTCTATCTCTGATGTAACCTAGGATATCTGCTATGGGTTCAAATTAACTGATGAAAATAATTTGTCTCATCTTCCTGTAGCATAACTTTGAAGTTCACCATCAATACATTTACAGCAATTGTGGGTTAAAGAGGTTCCTTCCACAAAGGACTCAAGAGGCAGATTGGTAGAGGCAAGATTTGAACCCTGGATCTTCTGATTCACAGTCCAGTAGTTTAACCACTGAGCAACCTCAATCTGATAGTCATTAAGGCTGATCAATAGTTTTGACCAGACACTAGCAATTAATTAATGAATTAACATTAATTCTTCAACCCCCACCCAGAATCTGAACCCAGGCTCTTAGGAACTGCTAAATAGAAGAACCTCACCACCAAGCCTCCACAGCCCTTTGGCATTGTTTTTATTAATACGTGACACTAATGTTTGATCATATTACTGTTTGATACAATTCTATATCCATTTTCCAAGGAAAATCACATGAATATGGTTCTAGGATGGCATACAGAAAGAAACGTTCTGCAAACTTCTTAGTAGACATTCCCTCATGCTAGGACAAATGGGTCTACAACCCAAGAACACAATTCTACTAAAACCCTGTTAGAAGTTGATGTCAATATAAACAAACATGTTAATAAATAAAAGGAACAATAAAAGTCTCCTCAAGGTTTTTAATCTCAGTCTTCGCTTAAGTGCGGAGTTAAAAGGTGATTCTTTTTAGTTCGAAGACAGCAACAGACACAGCATTTAGACAATCAGTGGAGGTTTATTCCATCTTCTAGGTGCCAATACAGAGAAGAACGAACGTAGATGCAAATTCAGTAGTTATTCAAGGTTGCCTTATACCTTATTCTGATTGAATACAATTGACATGGCATATAATATTCTAATAGAGTTGGTAATTTAATACAGTTGTCATGTTGCTGGGTGAAGGACCTAAGCGCAGGGGGCAAACTGTAGGGGGGTGTAGCGAAAGTAAGTGAACAAAGGTTAAGACTGAGGTGACCCTACACTATCTAGAGCCCTCTTGGTTACCTCTGCCCTCCAGGTGCCTACTCTACCTCCCCCCTTGGCGGGTCAGGTGGTACAGTTATCCCTTAAGGGAAAGATTACCACCAGATATGTCACCAATGAGGAGGTCATGGACAGGGTTAAAGGAAAAAGGACAGGGACGGACAATAGCGAGCGAAAGGGTGAACGTAAATGCAAAACGGGAGAAAAATCAATGAGAGAACAAAAATAATGCAACAGAGATCGAGCGGAAAACCAACCAAAACCACGATTAACCCTTGAGAAAAAGATGGTAGAAACAGAAAAGGGGCATGGGCACACAGCTGCCCACACGCAAACGAAAGAACCTACCGTCAAAAAAGCGACGCCTGAACCAATGCAAAAGAAGAAAAACAAACCCGAAAAAAATCTGAAAATAGCGCAGCAAAAATCCTGACTGAGATAACGCGAAGCATAACATGGTGGAAAACAGTAAGCCAGCAATTGGTGACGCGCAAAGTAGTCAAGGACGTGACGAGGAACACTGCCGAATGCCTTTGCGTATATTGGCATGCAAAAAGATGTACCTCGTTCGCCCTGATTGCTGCTTCATGCATCCCTGTGAATTGTGGTGACCTGAGTCCGACCTCTAGTGGCCGAGGAACAGTATGCTTCAGTAATTGGTTTAGGTCTAGCATTTGAAAATAAGGATATGGTACCAGGAGGACCAGGAGCTTTTGTTTACAGGTGCATGCACACTGAGATACACATGTGACTTTTTCAAAATAAAATTAACTCATTCCTGTTATTATCTTTCACTTACATAGGCACAGCTCTATAGATGAACTGATAGTCACTTGTATTTGGACACAGAAAGCATAATCTCCTCCTATGTGCAGATTCATTCTCACCATTGAAGTCTGCCATCTGCCCATACTTGACATATGTCACTCATTTTTTTTTGGTCCCACTTTAAATTCCTTAGAAATTGTGGTTCCTGCCAAGGACACAAGATCCTGAAATGACTTTATGTACCAAACTACAACATTTGTATATTTGTCTGATTATATTAATTTAGTTTGTTTAAAGTATTTATCTAAACTTATTAATTACAACAGAAACATTTAGGCCAGACTTTTTTTATTTCTTGTTTGGTGGATTTCTGTGATGAAAACCTGAATATGGCGGTGGCAATAAAAATAAAATTTAACTTTAGAATTTATTTTTTAAATTTTCGATTAGTGAACATCAGGAGCCAAACTAATGTGCACTATATGGATAAAAACATCGCATCAAATCACCCCAGCATACACTGTATCATACATTCAGGACAATATCAAAGCAAAAAAATACAAATAAATGACCGCTAACGCTACAGCAAATGTGAGAGATGAGTTTACTCACTTTTCTAGTGGCAGAAGTGTATAATTTCTGTTGGCATTCATTATGTGGTGGCTTTGAGCATGCACAGTTCATCTCAGTCTCCAAAAGTCTCCAATAACACTACAAAAAGTCGCTAGTCGCATTTTAAAAGTCGCTAGATGGTTTGGAAAGTCACTAAATATAGCGACAAAGTCGCTAAGTTGGCAACACTTGTGTAACGAGGAAGCTGCTTCAGCGTTTGTAAGCAGCCTTTTTCATGGGGTCTTTAAGCGGCTGTGATTAGCGGGTACTTATTGCCACCTAGTGGGGCGGTGCTGGTGCACGTCTGATAGGGTTCAGCTTTATTTATGCCAGGTGATCTTGCTTCTCTGCTTAGTGCCCATTTGCTTCATCTGCGCATGCGTTTGTGATGATGAACACAGGTTTTGGTACTTTCTACGCATGCATCAGTGATGACGATGGCACAGTGATGGCACGAGTTTTGATTGCCATTTTCAACTATGCAAGTTCGGCGGCAATTAAAAAAAAAAAGATTTATTTTTTTCGAAAATGTGGAAAAACTAACATCGGCGGATCCGCAAAAAACAATTAATTAAAAAAGTCGGGCCTTTAGGGAGTTTTTCCTTGCCACTATCACCAAAGGCTTGCTCAATTTGGGAATAGCCTTATATATTAGAAGATAATCTATAGTTGTAAAGCTGCTTTGAGACAATGCTCCATTGTTAAAAAGGCTTTACAAATAACTTTGACTTCAACTCTCACTTCTGGTTACGTTTCACGTTCTTATACTGATGGTCTAAAGCAGCATTGGAAATGAAAAAGGGGTGAGCAACTTTAGCTGTTTTAGCTATTTCCTGTCCACTTATTGTCTACTGTCACTTCAAATCTATTCATGTAGTACTGTATTGCCAAAAGAATGGAAAACACAGGAATACAACTAAAAGTAAGGGTTAAGCACGCCAGAACTGTAACCTCTGTAAATCACAGAGTAGTGTTTCAAAACAACCTTCAAGGACATCATGCTTTCTTTAAGAGCCTAGCAACTCCAAATATTTGTTATTCTACTGAGTAGCCATTCATGTGAAATATCTCTGGACTTGGTGTAGTCTTGAATATAATTCACTACTTACTTACAGTTTAATAAACAGTTCTAACCCATCCACTGGGGCTGCACATGTCAGATATTAGTCCCTGGGTTATATCTGGAAGGGCGTTCAGCATAAAACCGGTGCCAAATCAAATATGCGGATCATAAGTCAGATCCCATACTGGATCAGTCAAGGCTTGGGTTATCAAAAGATTAAGTACCCAACAATACCTGTACTCCCTATATAATGCACTGTATGTAGCTTGTAATAAAGGCATTTTCACCCATTACAGTGAGTTATATTTCAGATAAGAAGCCATTACAGCTTAACCACAGGGCACTTAAATATTGTAGAATAACATAACGAGTGCTTGTGTCTTTTTAAATTTGTATGACTGAAAAGTGCAAACTAAAAAGTCGGCCAAAAACTACTGGAAGCTCAAGGTAATTGGCACCATTTTGGCAGACTAATACACAACAGAGAAAGTAATTTAAAATCCAGGAGTACCACAAAGGATAAGCTATGTTTTTTTAGCACTTCTTCCCTGTGAGAAAGTCAGAAAATGTTTCCTTGTCTAGTAAAATTTCTTGGTTCCTTCCTTTCTATGATGCATATAAATAAAAAATGGAGGACACAGACATGCACCCCTCATGACTAACCTTTCACTTTCTGGGACCTCATCATTACAAATTAAGTACCTTCATCATTGGTAATGTTACCAACAGAGTACTGATGGGGTACTGATAGAAACTGCCACTTGGGTGAAGAGGAGAGGACATGTTGAGAGACAGAGGTGTGTAGGTGAGAGTTGGAATTTTGAATGCTGGCACTATGAATGGTAAATGGAGAGAGCTGGCTGATATGATGGAGAGGAGAACAGGTGGTTACAGACTGTTCTGTGATGGTGTGAATGGGAAGAGAAATATTCCTGAAGGAAGTGTATATTAAGAGTGCATTGAAGGTGAAGACAGTATCTGACAGAGTGATGAGTGTGAAGCTGGAAACTGAAGGGGTGATGATAAATGACATCAATGCATATACCTCATCAGTGAGGTGTGAGATGGAAGAGAAAGAAGGCTTATAGGGTGAGTTAGATGAAGTGGTGATGTGGGTACCCAAGAAAATAACAGTGGTGATTGATGCAGACTTCTATGGGCTCATTGGTGAAGGCAACAGATGTTACAATGTGTGATAGGTAGACACAGTGTCAAGGAGAGAATATGGACATACAGATGGTGACAAATTTTGTAAAAAAAAAAAAAAAAAAAGAAAAGATTAGGTAAATATATACAGTGCCTTGCGACAGTATTCGGCCCCCTTGAACTTTTCAACCTTTTGCCACATTTCAGGCTTTAAACATAAATATATAAAATTGTAATTTGTTGTGAAGAATCAACAAGTGGGACACAATCATGAAGTGGAACAAAATTTATTGGATATTTTAAACGTTTTTGAGAAATAAAAAACTGAAAAGTGGGGTGTGCAATATTATTCGGCCCCTTTACTTTCAGTGCAGAAAACTCACTCCAGAAGTTCAG
>JAVSBU010323881.1:0-11172 GCA_033118015.1 Loricariichthys derbyi | reverse complement strand
GTTGGAGAAACGAAATTTCGTTCAGCTGTGCACTTGTTGTAGAGTTTGAATGACAATAAATTACAATTACAATTACAGGGAAGAGCAAAGAGTGAGTGACATTAACGGTCAAGCCTGGAGGGCTGGAAGCTCAAAACTGCAGAAGTGGCTAGCAATTAGCAACAGTAGCAGCTAATTTTGAGCAATATTAGGCAGCTCCAAAGGATGCAGAATCAGCTAGCGATTAGCAATGGTAACAGCTAATATCAAGCAATAATAGGCAGCTCAAAGGACTGCAGAAGCAAGTAGCAATTAGCAACAATAGCAGCTAATGGCAAGCAATAATAGGCAGCTCAAAGGCCTGCAGAAGCAACTAGCAGTTAGCAATAGTAGCGGCTATCGGCTAGCGAGCGAATGCAAAAGTACACGGCAATAAGTCAAAATGCAATAATCATGAATGAGGTTGGGAGCTAAACACATGAATTATTCAAGAGCATGACAAGAGGGACTTATAACCACTTATAACCATGAGCCTGCTTATAAAACCATGTAACCAGGTGTTGCTTGTTGAGCCTAATCAGCGTGCTGTGATCTGTGCCCCCTGTTGTGGGAGCTGTAGTTCTCCCTGCTGATCAGCTTGAGTGCCGCCCCGGCCCCCTGGTGGTGGGCCATGCAACTGTGGGCCTTGTGACAGTACCCCCCAGGGGCTGCCCCTGACATCCCCATACCAGCTGTATGGTTGGCCAGGAACTCCCCTGAGCACTCCACACTGCCATACCCCTCCCAGTCCGCCAGATATTGAGTCCTACCTTGGATTTGGCGGGAGTACAGCAGGCAGCGGACAGTGTAGGTGGATGCCCCTTGATTACTCCAGGAGGAGGTGGTGCTGCCACTGGAGCTGGCCCCTGGCACAGGAAGGGCTTGATCCAAGATACATGGAAGGTGGGATGGACCCTTATGGCAGGGGGCAAAACCAGTTTGTAAGTGACTGGGGTGATCCGCTGTGGGCCCAACGTACCTCGGCACCAGCTTGCCTAAGGTCTCCCAGAGAGAAGGTCTTGGGTGGACAGACACACCTGCTGGCTGGCTGAATAAGCCAGCACCAGCCTGCGCCTATGATTGCCAGCATGTAGTCTCAGTGAAGTGTTGCCCAGGCTCTTCTCCACATTTCTCTGCATGACCACATGAGGGGATGCCCACCTCTTCCAATTGGTCAAGAAACAGGGCAGCGGGTTAACCAAACTGGCACTTGAAGGGGGGCATGCCTTGCGGAGAGTGTCGGTGATTATTGTGGGTGATCTCTGCCCACAGCAGGTGATCGGCCCAGGTGGCCAGGTTCCCTACAGTCAGGCATTGGAGGAAGCAGGTTTGGGTTGACCTGCTCTGCAAGACCAATGTGTTCTGTGTGGAATCCCAATGAGAGGCTGGGTATGGCCCCTGTGAGTCAACAAAAGGTTGACCTTTTGACCAGAAGTGACTGGAAAACTTGGGGAAATGGTCTGAGACCATGGACCAAGGCCACATGGAGGAGCAGTTCAGTGGTGTCCATAGCTGAGGGGAGCTTAGGCAGTGCAATAAATTTGACTGTCTCAGAGAAGTGGTCAACCACAACCAGGATGACTATCTTACCTATAGAGGGGGTAGCCCCATGATAAAATCGATCACAATATGGGACCATGGCTGAGTGGGAATGAGGAGGCTAGCTGGCCTCTCCCCAGAGGCCTTACTGGTGGCAGATCAAGTTTCCAGTAAATGGCCCACAGGATCCCTGGGGGCATGTAGATGGGTTCACGGGTGGAGAGGCCATGTGGCTTGATATTCTTTGAACCTGGCCAATGCAAAAATTGCTGGACCTGCCAGAGGGACATGGGCCATGGCCAGCTGGAGATGGCCTTGGTCTTTGCTGACCAATGATGAACCAGTTTACTCCAGCTTCATGACTAGGTGGTGCTCCAGAAGTAGTTGTGCTCCTCCATGGAGCAGTTGAAAATCAGGATATCGTTGAGGTAGACGTGGGCGTATTGGTCGAGAGCCTCTCACAGCATGTCTTTCACCAGCTGCTGGAAGACCACCATGGTGTTCTTAAGACTGAAGGGCATTATGAGGTATTCATAATTAGTAATTCATAAATAGTAAATACGGTGGCCCACTGGATCAAATGTGGTGTTCATGAGGGGCATGGGGTAGCAGTCCTTGGTCATGATGGCATTGAGACCACAATAGTCAATGCAGGGGCACAGTGTTCTGTCCTTCTTTGCCACAAAGAAGAACCCTCCCACTACACAGGCCTTCCAGGGCCACCTTAATTTATTCCTCCATCACCCAGTGCTCAAGAGGGTTAAGGGAGAAGCGCCTTTCTCTAGGAAGTGTCGATCCTGCATTGAGTGCACAGTTATATGGGCGATGGGGGGCCGAACCTATGCCCACTGTTTACTAAAGACCTCCCCAAGGTCCCAGTACAATGGTGGGACTGCAAAGTGGTCCATGGTGGGGGAGGGCCCAGCTTGTGTGGCTGTGGCAAAGGGGCTGGCAGAAGACAGGCCTCCCGGCAGTGGGATGCCCAGGAGATGACCAAGTGGATCTGCCAGTCGAGATGTGGGTTGTGGAGTTGGAGCTAGGGGAACCCCACAATTAGGCAGAGATGACCACCCGCTCAACATGGGGCCCCAAGCCCAACTTGACTGGCTCAATGTGGTAGTACACTACATCAGACCCCGAGGTGTGTCTATCGATGGCAAGGAGGGGTGTCAACTGAGTGTGCAAGGGTAAGGCCAAGTTGGTGCACCAGGGCTCTGTCAATGAAGCCTGCAGAAGGCCTTGGTCTGGCCTCCATATCTGGACCTGGCCTGCTTGTTTCCTGGCTGCCGTAGAGGCCCTCGAACTGGAACAACCCCGGCCCCACCCAACTGCATGGGCTCAGGATCAGGAGACCCAGAGGAAAATCTTTTAGTTCAATTTCATTATTTGCCGGTTGTTGTCAGCGAGGATATTAGTTCTTTCTTCAGTTTGAAGAAATGGACCAGCTCAAAATGGACCGCTTGTCGGAGCAGTAATAAACACACACACGTCTAAAACCAGGCTGATACACACCTTGGTGGCTTGGCTCCTGTTGCTATAGCACTGCTGAGCACTTGCTGTATTGAGAGCATACTGAGAATGTAGCAAGAACGATGAAGGTGAGCACAGCTGACAACAATTAGCACTCATCAATGCCACACCAATAGCCAGCTCAATTAGCCCATGACTGGAGCGACTGCTTCGCTGATTCTTTTCCCCATCCTTCCATGTCTTGGCTGCCACCTAGTGGCATGGCCTGGATAGGGACCCTAATATCTAGATCCTCAAATGTTTGTCCATTCTTCTTTGCAAAATGGCTCAAGCTCATTCAGATCGGATAGAAATCATCTGTGAACAGCAATTTCAAGTCTTGACACAGATTCTCAATGGGATTTAGGTTCAAAATGGATTTTGGCTGGGCCATTCTAACAAATGAATATGCTTTGATCTAAACCATTCCTTATAGCTTTGGCTGTTTTGGATTCATTGTCCTGTTGGAGGTGAAACTTTGGTCTCATCTGACCAGAGAACCTTCTTCCACTCGTTTGCCATGTCCCCTACATGGCCTTTGGCCTTTATGCACTTTAATTCCTCAAGTTTCCTTTGATTGTTTAATGTTATTATGCACTGTAGAGGGAGGAATATGCAAATTCCTTACAATCTTTCTTTGAGGAACATTATTTTTAAACATTTCAATATGTTTTTCACATATTTCCTTTGCCATTGGCTTCTCCTGCTCTTGTCTCAGCCTCAAATTTGAAATCAGTGAATATTTGCAAAAAACAATAAAGTTTATACATTTGAACATTACATAGCTTGTCTTTGTAGTGTATTCAATTGAATATGATTTGAAAAGGATTTGCAAATAATTGTATTCTGTTTTTATTTATGCTTTACCCAACATCCCAACTTCATTGGAATTGGGGTTGTAATTATTTTCCGGACAGTGCAAAGGCTGATTTTTCTTTTATTGTTTTGAGATTTTTTTTAAATCCCTTTCAAGACTTGTATGCATTTACATCTTTCTGAAGGCCTCATGGAGCTCTTTGGATCTCGTATTGGTGATGTCACTCACTTTAACAATCAAAAGCAAACCAAAGTCTTACGTTTAAATATGACAACGTTTTCCAATGTCCTCTCTAATGATGGTATAATTTTTGCAGCTGATGTGCTTCACCTGATTCAGACATTTTAAGTACCTGTAGTAATAAATGTGGGAATGTCTTAAAGTTTTTCCACAAGAAATTTACATTTTTAGTTATTACATCTTATAGCTTATGTTTAAAAGTAATTTCTTCAGGTTTATTTGTTTAGTCATATAACCTCTATCTCTCAGTACTGTTCAAATGAAGATCAAATGTCCATATGTTCAAATATGTTTAAAAAGACAAAGGATTTCATGGGGTGTCTTAATTTTATCACATGACTGTAGGTAAATTTGACCTGACTGTTTTTGCACAAGTAGTGCAGTGGTTAGCAAAGTTGCCTCACAGCTCTGAAATCTCTTGTTCAGTCCTGACCCCAGGCTCTATTTTTCTGGAGTTTGTGTCCTGTGCAAAATTTAATTTAGTGTTAAACAGACTACAATAAAGAAGTTTATTCTCACCTAAAAATAGTAGTACGACAACAGCCAGAGACAGGCTAGCCAAGGTCAAAGAGTAGCCAACTGTATACATCACCCTAAAGTACGAGAGGATCTGTATCTGATTTTCCTGTGAAACATACAAAAAGTTTGTTAAAACCTGCATTAAATTTATTGAATATACTTCGTTAACTTAGAGAAACAGTCTCATTATTATAAACACATGGTGTGCCCAAACATTATGACCTCTTGCCTAATATGCTGTTGTTCCTTTGTATGCTCTAAAACAGTTCCAAACCACTGAGGCATGAACACTGACAGACCTCTGAAGCTGCCCTCTGGTATATGGCATGAAGATAGTAGCAGCAGATCCTTTACGTCCTGTTGCAAGGTGGAGCCACTGCAGATTTGACTTCTTGTTCCAAAACATCACACAGATGATTAATCTGATTGAATGCTGGAGACTATGGAGACCATGGCAACACCTTGAAAACTTTGTCATGTTCTCCAAATCTCCAAATCAAGCTGCATTTGCAGTGTATTCTGACACGTTCTATCATAACCATTATTAACGTTTTCAGCAACTCGTTCTTCATTAGCTCTGCTGTTCTATTTCTATCAAATGCTCTACCACTCCTCATCTGCATTAATGAGGATTGGTCAATTAGTCATGTAGCTATCATGGTATGTCAGGTCCCCTGTTGCTCAGATCCCATTTGTCTCAGTTCCAACACATCAACTTCAAGAACTGCTTAATGCAACCCCAAATCAGAAAAAGTTGAGACAGCAAGGAAAATGCAAATAAAATAAAAATGCTGTATTCCTTACATTGACTTTGACTTTTATTTAACTGCAGACGGTATGAACCCAAGAAAGTTCATGTTTTTTTTTTCTAGTCAACTTCATTTCATTTCTTAATAAACATCCATTCTTGCATTTCAGGCTGGCAACACGTTCCAAACAAAGTTTGGACAGGGGCAATTTAGGGCAAGTAATAAGGTAAAATACAACATAATGATCTGATCTAAAACAAGTGACGTCAACAGGTGATGATCATGATTTGGTATAAAAGTAGAATCAATGAAAGGCTGAGACTTTGAGGAGTAGGAGATGGCCAGAGAATTTCACCATCGGTATCTAGTGCTAGAGGCAACTGATGACAAGGAACAAGATGTTTTGGTGTTCTTGAGTTAACATTTTCAAACCCATTTTCCTGATCAGTGTTGTTGGGCCACTGGCCACCTCATCAGCCCATGACATGTTAATGTGAAACACTACATAAACACTGGCTGGAGGACTAATAGTATCCAAGCCTACAGTGATGCTTGAAAATTTGTGATCCCTTTACATTTTTCTATATTGTTGCATAAAACTAAACCTGATGATTTGATCAAAACATCAGATTTTCTGATGTCCTAAAAGTAGATATTTACAACCTGATGAAACAAATGAGACAAATATTTCATACTTGGTCATTTATTTATGTAGGAAATGTTACATATTTGTGAAATGTGGTAAACGTATGAGAACTTCTGGCATTAGCATTTAGTTTGAAGTTGAATTTTGAGTTAGTTTTTTCTTAAATAATGAGATCACAATTAGGCATTATTCTATTCTGTTATCTTTAAATAACAAGGATCTATCAATGTCTAATCTTCATAACATATTTCTGGAAGTGTATCATGGCACAATCAATGAAGATTTCTGATTATCATATAAAGGACTGTTGATGCTCAACAGGCTGTGTCCTTGGTTTTCATGATACTGTTTGATCACTAACGTTCTCTAACAAACCTCTGAGGCCTTCACAGAACAGCTGTAGTTATACTGAGAATAAATAGCACATAGGTGGAGTCTATTTACTAATTTGGTGACTTCTGAAGGCAACTGGCCACAGTGGATTTTATATAGTGGTATCAGAGTACAGGGGACCGAATACAAACGCACAACACACTTTTCAGATTTTTATTTATTAAAAATTTTGATAATGATGTATCCTTTTCTTTTCACTTTACACATACTTGCTACTTTGTGTTGGTTAAACTTAAAATTTTTATTTAGATTTAAATTTAATTCTGTCCTCACTTCTGAAATGTACAGTTATAGTTTATCTAAGCTAATAGTTCTAAAGTTGACATTTTAAACAATTTCAAAATGCCTCAAGCATAGTGTTTAGAATTTAGTGTTAGAGCATGGATCAAATATCAGATCTGCCTTGAAATTCAGAAAATAAGCCATCGTAAAAATGAATTAAACACAGTTACATTAAAATGGCTAGTAATGTGACAAAGTTTTGCTTAGTATTATGCGTTAGTTTATCAGTAAATTGTGTAATTCGATTCCCAAATATAAAATTTCACCAAAATGTTTAACATATAATGTTAAAAAGACCTCTAATTTGCTTGTATATATGTTTTAATCAAAACAAGTGGATTATTTAGATTGAGTTGCTTTTTATATTTTTGGCGTGTTTGTTAAATTGGGTGGGAAAAAAATTGTAAAGCAGGGACCTGAAGTCAATAATATTGGTGTTGTCATTGTATTTCATTGTAATTGTTGTTCCTGCTTTGAAATTAAAACAAATATAAAAAAAATAAATAAATAAAAAGAGCTCTAATAACACATTATTACGTTGTAGGTATCAAACCCAGATCACAGGTAACACAGAACTGTTTTATTTGTATACTATGTTTGATAAAACTTACCAGACGATTTAATAATGATTCATGTAATTTTTGGCTATTTTGTTAATTGGTTAAAAGTCACACTGACTCAAGTTCAGGGTTACTGACTGTTAAATTTACAGTACTCTAGTAGCTTTAGTATGAAATATTTCAAATTGGGTGGCAATTGGAAACACACAGCTTTATATACACTATCTTCCATTAAAACATGCAGATTTAGAAAACAGACTGCATTCTCATTAGAAGTAGGATTGGGTCTAAGAGAAACACTTTAACAATCTGTTATTTCAGCCTAATTCTCTAACACATTTATAATATAAAGCATATAGGCATGGAGTCTCTATAGACTAACAGTGGGAGTATAATGGAATTTACCGAACCCTCAAGAGACTCAAGAGATTAACAAAGTTAATTGTCTAATAATAAACAAAGTTTAGTGTCCATATAAACACACCCACTATACCTGATTTCTGTGGGTACTGCCATCAGCATTGCACTGTGAGTGGTCTCTCCAGGTGCGGCTGGTATTGCTGGTATGCCACTGACCATCTGGACTGCATTCACGCACAACAAACCCATTGAGCACTGTATGGGTGTGGCATAGAATAACTCACTTTTTGTTCTCTTTATTCTGCTAAAGATTTTTCATATTACCATGTACTGCAGTGTAATGAATACCTTGGTCATACCACGGCAAATAATATGGGCAGTGCACTTTGACCGTCGTGTTGGGTAGCCCATCAGTCCAACAAGCATATTTATCAAACATACGTCTGCAGAATATTCCTGGGGAAAAGATGAAGAACAATTCATTACTATTCATTTATTGTGTTACTATTGTAGGTTTTATCCTTCCACCCTTTTCCAGCCCAAATGCAGGCAACAGGATAATTGAAATAGACCAGTGATCACTTTATTAGGTAACCTCCTTGTTTCTACAGTCATTGTCAATTTTATCAGCTTGGTGCACTTTGTAGTTGTAACAAATACAGACTGTACTCTATCAGTTTTCTCAACATATTAATCCATTTCACACAGTCTTCTAATAATCAGTACTCCCACAGGACCACCACAAGTCAGGTACTATTAGGGTGGTGGATCATTCTCAGCACTGAAGTGACACTGATGTTGTGGTGGTGTGTTAGTGTGTGATTACATTATTCCTCACTTTTCCTGTGAGGAATAATGTAAATTGAATTAATCAATTCCAGAACCCCAGAAAATCGACATTGTATAAGGCATGTTAAATGTATCATTAACTGAGGAGTTTAATATAGTCATAGCAAAGTCAAATTTTAAACGGGTTTTAAAACACATGCATTCACCTTAATCATTAACACAAAGTGTATTTTATAATGGAGTGTTGAAAATCTCCTGTAATTTCTTGAACAATATATTGAAAGTGAAAAGCAAAAGCAAAATGCTTATTCCATTGATGAGCTCACAGTGCTGTTGTTAAGTTAGTTACCCAGAAGTGCAGCATATGTGGGAACATACCATAAGAGTGCACAGTGGTATCAAAGTTTTCTTAGGACCCATGGTGACTTTGTACTATGAATACTGTACTATATATGTAAAAATAAAGAAAAACATAAAGATCTGCATTCGGTGTGATTGGTATTGTGAGACTGAGTCATGAATCACAAATTGTGAATGATAAATCTTGTTTTGGCTGAATCAAGTGACTTGACTTGACATGTGTGCTGAGACAATTTTTCCTCCTCAAAATGAGTCAAGAAGACTTCCGGTTTGGTTATGGAGTGAGTGGACGTGTGTAAGAGTGGCTCCCGTCTTTTTTTTTTTCAAATTAGCCCGTTGTTTCGTATCATTTCATTAAAGGGAACTTACTTATTGACTCCACATACGACCTGAAACACTTTTCGGTAAAAAAAAAATGACAACTAAAATGCATCTTCGACATAAACCGGGTGAAAAAGAAGTTGAACCACTGACCAAGAAGGCCGAAGCCATAATGGCGGCGCCATCATCCCCCGCACTGCCAGAGGATCTTGAGAAACTCCGCTCTGTGCTGCTTGCCGATATGACAGAAGCTGTACAGTCCGCGTTAAAAATGGAACTTGAAAAGGCCTTATCACCTGTAAATTCCACTCTGGAACTGGTAAAGTCATATTATGAAACACATGATGAACGCATTCGCGGAGTGGAAGATGGCCTAAACGAACAAAGTGACCGGCTGGTGAGCGCGGAGGAAGCCATCGCAACGCTTCAAAAAGAAAATGTCCTGTTGAGAGAAAAGTTGGACGACCTTGAGAATCGTTCAAGGAGATCTAATTTGAGAGTAGTTGGCATCCCGGAAAACCTAGAAGGCTCCGACCCGGTCAAGTTCATGACTGAGTTTTTTAAAGAAGTACTGGGCTCGGACTTTTTCCCAAGTCCTCTTCTGCTTTCGCGCGCGCATCGAATCGGGCCCAAACCGACAAACGCCACAAACTCTAAGGACCCAAGACCGAGAGTGTTTTTGGTTCTTTTTCACTACTTTCAGGACAAGCATCGCGTTATCAGCAGACAGAAGCGGGAACTTAGCTTCCGGGGGCATCGGGTGTTTTTTCATGAAGACTTCAGTGCCGAACTGGGGAAAAAGCGAGCGGCATTTAGGGAGGTGAAATCTCTGTTCTACGAGAAGGGAGTCAGGTTTGGTCTCCTATATCCCGCTCGGCTCCAGGTGTCCCATGAAGGGAAAAGATATCTTTTTGAAACTCCAGAAGCGGCGAAGCAGTTTTATCACTCGCGCTGGGGACACCGTGAGTAAGAAGAGCAACAACTGTTAGTTCAGTTATAATGCAGTCGTTACGTAGCTGTAGGCAGAACTTTCCTTATGGACCTTGCGTTTAACGTCTGTATTGCTGAGTTATGTTTGTAACGTTTGAATACTGATACTTGCCTATTGTTGCACTATTATCTCTTTCCTTAATGTCTTTACCCTTAAATAGTGAATAACTGGGTTATTGAACGGGTGTAGTCATGCTAAATTTGGGAGCCACTCACATGTATAAGATGTTGTAAGTAAATGTTTTGGAAGTTCTACTGTTTAGGAGTACCTGCGATCATCCCCAGTTGGGGACATAGATCTAGGTTTTTGGGATTTATGGTTCTGTTTGTTTTTCTTGAGAGGTGGGAGGGTTATTATGGCAGCTACTTTTCCTCTATGCTATGTCTATGCTTCTTTTTACACAATTTACTCTTTTGTGCAGCTTGTACACATGCACTGTCTTACTGGACCCTCTGATATGGTTACTATAGGTGCAGCAGATGGAGGTCACCCTGTGAGATTTCTATCCTGGAATGTAAGAGGACTTAATGGTCCGATTAAAAGAGCAAAAGTTTTTTCTCATTTAAAACAACTAAAAACAGATATATTACTTTTACAAGAGACGCACCTAAAATTGGAGGACCACAACAGACTCCGTAAATCATGGGTTAGTCAAGTTTTCCATTCTAGGTTTAACAGTAGGTCCAGAGGTGTGGCGATATTAATATCAAAAAGAATACAGTTCATCCCGTCTGACATAATTAGCGATCCTAATGGCCGCTTTGTTATTGTTTCCGGATCTCTCTTCCAGAAACCAATTGTTTTAGTGAATGTTTATGCCCCAAACTGGGAGGATGTCCATTTTGCAAATAAAGTTCTGTCGTCAATACCCAATTTGAATACGCATCAATTGATCTTCTCTGGTGACTTGAACTGTGCCATCGATCCAATACTAGATAGATCCAGTACGAGAACATCGCCTTCTGACATGGCAAAGGCCTTTTCACTGTTCATGCAGCAAAATGGTTGTGTGGATCCTTGGAGATTCCTAAATCCAGTGGCTAAACAGTTTTCTTTCTTTTCACATGTCCATCATTCTT
>JAVSBU010323774.1:0-11174 GCA_033118015.1 Loricariichthys derbyi | reverse complement strand
TCAGTATAGTCCTCTCAGATTAGTCCTATAATCATGTTTGGTCAGTACAGTCCTCTCAGATTAGTCCTATAATCATGTAAAGTCAGTATAGTCCTCTCAGATTAGTCCTATAATCATGTGCATTCAGTCCAGTCCTCTCATATTAGTCCTATAATCGTGTTCATTCAGTCAGTATAGTCCTCTCAGATTAGTTCTGTTTGTTTAGTCTTCACGGTATCGTGTTGATATCGCACACAAGGTGTCACGGCAGAAGAACAGCGGCTGTTGTCTCTCCGCTAATTTAAGCAGCAGCAGGAGGAGGAGGAGGAGGGGCTCGAGAGAAGCGGAGCCTCGGCGCGCGCTTTTGTTCAGTTCTGTCTTTCGCGACCGGCGCGAGCGTCGCTTTTTCTTTGCTCTTCTTTCTCTGGCTCTCTTCATCCTCTCAAACGGATATCGGAGAAATAAGCAGATAAAAGTGTACAGACTTTAACGGCTTTAGCAAACCTGAAGTTGTTCATGTGCGTAATCGTTCTGTGATTTTCTTTTAGAAGCGTCAGTAACGGAACACCTGCTCTGAGGAGCAGCGGCGCCTCGTTAGCCTGTGAGCTAGCACACATTCCTCTGTACTTCAGACACCAGCACAACTCAGCAGGTGAGAGGAATTTATGAACTCCACTAAACCTCTTTAAATGGTTGAATTGCCTTCATTTAATATCAAACTCTGTTTTCTTGACTAAACTGCACTATTTTACTGAAATAATATTAAAGAAATTCCCAGTAGAATTCCACAGTGGTGAATTCAAATCTGCAGTCATTTTGGAATTTGCTGTTTGAGTTTACCTGCAGATTCAAAATCCTGTGAGAAACTGATTCAGATTCATCACATTTCAATAGACTCCCTTAATAATGTCTGTGAATTACATGTAACAATTATTAGTGACATAATTTTTAGAGATATTGCTAAGTAACCCACAATTTACTTTTCCAAGTTTCAAATTTGTGCTAAAATACTCACCATTGCTGTTGTGTAATTTCAGGGTTCTGATCAGTAAATTATGTTTTGATAATATTTTATAATACCAGAGACATGGTGGCATGGTAGCGCAGTGGTTAGCGCTGCTGCCTCACAGTCCTGTGATCCCCGGTTTGATCCTAACCGTGGGCTCCATCTGTGTGGAGTTTGCATGTCCTCCTCGTGTCCATGTGGGTTTTCACCTATTTCCTCCCACATTCCAAATATAAGCTTTCGGTTTATTTGTGGGTGAGTGTGTGTCCTATAATGGATTGGTGCCCTGTTTGTGCCTTGTGCCCTGTTTTGCCAGCTAATCACCAGCTTTCCCGCAACCCAGACTAAGATCAAGCAGAAAAGACAGAATGATTATCAACTGGGACAGACAAATATCTCTGCAAACTCTCCTTATTTTTATTCCTTGCCAACAAACAAGATTCTTCACCTTTTCTCCTTGTAGCGTGAGTACTAAAGGAGTCTCTATAAAGAGCAAAAGCAGAGATGGAGAAGAGGTTTTATACTATGAAAGACTGATTTAAAATTCCAGGCTTTCACATTCCAGTGAAGGTGTTCAGGTTGAAGTGATGCTGTTTTCCGAGTTGAGTGAGGCAGCTCACGATTGATATCAGAAGCAACAACAGCAAACCATTAGTGTTGTAGTTATGCTTTAACAGCAGTAATATAGTGGTGCTTGAAAGTGTGTGAACTCTTAGAATTTTCTTTAGTTCTGCATAAATATGACCTAAGACTTCATCAGATTTTCACACAAGTCCTGAAAGTAGATAAAGAGAACACAGTTAAGCAAATGAGACAAAAATATTGTACTTGGTCATCTGTTTATTGAGGAAAATGATCCAATGTTACATATTAGTGAGTGGCAAAAGTATGTGAACCTCTAGGATTAACAGTTAATTTGCAAGTGAAATTAGAGCTAGGTGTTTTCAATCCATGGGATGATAATCAGGTGTGAGTGGGCACCCTGTTTTATTTAAAGAACAGGGACCTGTCGAAGTCTGCTCTTCACAACACGTTTGTGGAAGTGTATCATGGCATGAACAAAGGAAATTTCTGAGTACTTCAGAAAGAGTTGTTGATGCTCATCAGGCTGGAAAAGGTTACAAAACCATCTCTAAAGAGTTGGACCTCCACCAATCCACAGTCAGACAGATTGTGTACGAATGAAGGAAATTCAAGACCATTGTTACCCTCCCCAGGAGTGGCTGACCAACAAATATCACTCCAAGAGCAAGGCGTGTAATAGTTGGTGAGGTGTGCAAAGGGCATTAGAAGAATATTTTGTGGATGGATGAGACCAAAATAAAACTTTTTGGTTTAAAAGAGAAGCATTATGTTTGGAGAACGGAAAACACTGCATTCCAGCATAAAAACATTATCCCATCTGTGAAACATGGTGGTAGTAGTATCATGATTTGGGCCTGTTTTTCTGCATCTGGGCCAGGACGGTTTGCCATCATTGATGGAACAATGAATTCTGAATTATATCACGGAATTCTAATGGAAAATGTCAGGATATCTGTCCATGAACTGAATCTCAAGGGAGGGTGGGTCATTCAGGAAAACAAAGACCCTAAGCACACAAGTCGTTCTACCAAAGAATGGTTAAAAATAATAAAGTTAATGTTTTGGCATGGCCAAGTCAAACTCCTGAGCTTAATCCAATTGAAATGTTGTGGAAGGACCTGAAGTGAGCAGTTAATGTGAGGAAACCCACCAACTTCCCAGAGTTGAAGTTGTTCTGTATGGAGGAATGGGATAAAATTCTTCCAAGCCTATTAGGAGCCCTGCCACTCCACACTGCGACACTAGGGGGGGGTCACAATGCCGTGGAGGGCTGGCAGCGAACCACCTGTGCTTTCAGCGCCTAATAGATGCCATGGCGCCTCACTACGGATCAGGGTTGATGCAAGTTAATCAGCAACACCTGCTTCTGGCCCTAGATTTGGTTTGGGTCTGTATATGGTTCTGCAGTATCGCTGGGTTTTTCGGGTGCTGCACAGAATCGGGACACCCATGCCTTTATCTGCCCTGTGCTGCAGTGTGTGGACCGATCGCCTTCCCACTGGCAAAGGGGACAAGTCCTTACGGTGCGTACCGGTTGGTGCTGAGGGGCCTCATATCCTCCAGCGCGTTGGACGCGAGGTATCGCTCTTCCGTTATGCTCTGCTCTTCCGCCCAGGTGAGAGGGAGTAGGGTCAGCAGTTAACGCCATTCTTTTGTAGAGGGATGGTGGTATGGTCTTGATCCGAGGTAACAGGAGGGTGTTGGCTGAAGTTTCGGGATAGAGTGTTTCTCCCTCTGCTCCACCCTCCTCCAGCGGTTCCTTTTTTCCTGCACCCTCACACATTCAATCGGAGGAAACCGAGCATAAATGAACCGTCTCAGGACTTGTCTCCCTTGCGCACTTATGTGGTTGCTCGGTTGGGAACTGAACGTAAAGGAACCATGCGACTTGGGATTTGGTTCCCTAGTCAAGATCGGCTCCGCACGCCCGCTCTGCCAGCCACAGTGTTTCTGGGCTTTGGCCAGTAAGGGTTTTGAATTTTCATTTATCTATTGTACTGTTCATATTTCTTTCTTCATCTCATTATGTTTTGTGGATCTTTTGTTTGAGTCCGACTTTGTCAGCTCTTGTGTTTTACCTTACATGTTTTTAATAAAATCTACCATTCTGTGAAGTTGTGGTCCCTCCGTTTTGTTCGTCCCCATCAACGCCTTGTAACAAAGCCGGTGTGCAGGACTGGCCAAAAATTACTGGACATGTTTAGTTGCCATTATTCTTGCCCAGAGGGGTCACACCATATACCGAAAACAAAGGTTTACATTCTTTTGCCACTTACTAAATATGTAATAATGGATCATGTTTAACAGCATTCTTTTTATCTACTGTTAGGATTTGTGTGAAAACCTGATGATGTTTTAGGTAATATTTGCACGGAATTATAGAAAATTCTAAAGGGTTCACAAACATTCAAGTACCACTGTAAATACATTGAGTGTACATGTACAGGCAACCGTATTTAAAATAGCCGGTATGTGTTTATGTTATGTGTAGCAGTATCCTGTGCCTTGCAGAAGTATTCATACTCCTTTTCCCACATTTTTTCACTTTACACCCACAAACTTTACTGTATTTTATTGGGATTTTATGTGATAGATCAACACAAATTAGTAAGTCTGTGTGAAGTAAAAAGATAATGATATATGATTTTCACACTAAGTGACTGGTTACCTTCAGAAGTCGCCTAATTAGTAAATAGAGTCCACCTGTGTGTAATCTATTCTTAGTATAATTACAGCTGTTCTGTGAAGGCCTCCGAGATTTCTTAGAGAACATGTGATCAGACAGCATCATGAAAACCAAGGAACACAACAGACATTTCAGAGATAAAGTTATGGAGAAGTGTAAAGCAGGGCTAGGTTATTAAAAATATCGGTCCATCATCTGAAAATGGAAGGAGTATGGCACAACTGCAAACTTACCAAAACATGGCCATCCACATAAACTGACAGTCTAGGCAAGAAAGAGCACTAATTAGAGAAGCTGCCAAGAGGCCCATGGTCACTCTGGAGGAGCTCCAGAAATTCACAGCTTAGGTGGAAGATTCTGTCAACAGAACAACCATTAGACATGCACTCCACAAATCTGGCCTTTAAGGAAGAGTGGCAAGAAGAAAGCAAGCCATAAGAAATCCCACTTGCAGTTTGTCACAAGCCATGCTGGGACACAGCAAGTATGTCAAAGAATGCTGTGTGTGGTGGGAATCTAGCATTGCACCAAACCATTTCCACCGTGAAACTTGGTGGCAGTATCAAGCTGTAAGGCTGCTTTTCTTCCACAATAACTGGTAAGCTGGTCAGTGTTGATGGGAAGATGGAAGGGCCTAAATACAGGGCAATCAAAGAAGAAAACCTGTTAGAGGCTGAAAAAGAATTGAGATTGAGTTGTAGGATCACGTTCCAGCAGGACAACGACCCTAAACGTACAGCCAGAGCTACAATGGAATGGTTTAGATCAAAGCATATTCACGTGTTTGAATGGCTCAGTCAAAAGCCAGATTTTCCTCTTGAAAATCTTTGACAAGAGTTGCTGTTCCCAGATGCTCTCTTATCCAATCTGACTGAGCTTGAACTATTTTGCAAAGAAGAATGGGCAATAAATTCCGCCTCTAGATATGCAAGCTTGTAGATACATACCCCAAAGACTTGCAGCTGTAATTGCAGCAAAAGGTGGTCCTAGACAAATTGGCTCATGGAGACTGAATACAAATGCAAGCCACACTTTCTTTCCAGATTTTTATTTATTAAAAATTTATAAAACCATGTTTATTTATCTTTACGCTTTACACATATTTTCTACTTTGTGTTGGTCTATCACATAAAATGCAAATAAAATTCAGGTAGTAGTCCAGGCATTGGACAGTATGTATTAGTATTCGCTGAAGCATTGGACAGTGAGAGATTTTTCTACTGTTTGACAATATGTATCTGTTTAATTAGTTTTGCCAGGGTTTATTCTACAAATGCTCAACTATTGTGTAGTTGTGTCTTTTTGACTTGTTAATGATTCCTTGTAGTACCTGTTTTACCAGCTTGCTGCAAAAACGTAACGTCTGAGGTGCCACTTGTATTAAACAAAAAGTTTCATAGACAGCTCCAGCATTTCGTCTGTGCTGCTGTCACGTGTAGACCCGCATGTAGCACAGCAGGAGCTTTATGCGCAATTTGCGACATGCCAGCTTTGTGATGCTTTGAATCAGTTGAAGTTTGACAAAGGGTGAGCCCTGCTGGTCTTAAGCTTATTGTGGTGACAGTCTGCTGCCAGTGGGGGCAGGACACAGGATTGATCCTTGACGGCACTCTGTCACACCTGTCTGTGTACTTCGTCTCTATCTGACTCAGGGCCAGAAGTCTAGAGAGCTGATTAAAGACGCCCTCAGAACAGTCAGGACTGTCATTCCGAAACGTCTGAAGACCTGAAAAAGGGGTTGTGTACAATCAAATAATCTGTCCGTTCTCTCTCTCTCTCTCTGTTAGTTTATGTGTATGTCTTGCTCCTTTTGTTATTTGTCAAAGAGCATGTGAAATAGAGAGTGGCAGCACATTGTGTTTATGGGAGCCCTGGGGAAATTTCACGCAGCTGTTTGCAGCAAATTGCTTGCTGGTTCTTTCAATGCCTCTCATGTCTTTTTTGCTCTCGCGCTGCCTTTCTCTTCCGCCATCCTCCCCCATTCGCATGTCTCTCGCAGTCAGACACACAAACCCATCCAGTGTGAAGCCGGTGCTGCTTTAACATGTGCAAGACCTGCTTTTACCTTCACTAGTGATACTTATCACCATCTTGTGATAGATGCAGCCTCTCTCAGGCTCTGTCGTCCCACTGCCTCTCTCTCTGTCTCTCTAGCTCTGTCTCTCTGTCTCTGTGTTTCTTTCTAGCCCCATGCCGGTGAGATCAAACACCTTTCAACATGTGCATTATTCATCATTTATTTTGAGGGTATGTGCCTTTTGACATCACTTGAATAAACATACGGGCGCCTGTAAAATCACTGTCACTGAACTTCCCTGCAATATCAGAAGAACCAGGTTGTCAACCGTCGCACCTCTGATAAACAACAAACACCTGTACTATCAGATGTTGTGCTTCTGTATTTAGCTTCAAAGTTCAAGCAGCCTCAAATTGTATTGTGACTTGGCTAAACACCGTTCCTTTTTCCAGCATAGCATATCAGCACATTTTTCAAGCCCTTTATAACCAAACTATTTTCGGCATACATAAATGCCAAAAGGCCACCATCGTATTGGAAAAGAGAGTGAAAATTGCTGCAGCGTGCACATACTGTGTTCCACTGTTTTTAGCAGGAGTCTGATTGATTCCTTTGTAATTTACTAACGCGTTTCTGCTCGGTTGCGCAAACCTTAAGCGTCGACGTTTGTAAGGGGATGCTGAAAGTTTGAAATGAATTTGCACCCGAAAGAGCACCCAAACAACCGGATGCCTACACATTGCAGGAGATAATGTCCTTGTTGTAAATTATCATCCGAAGAGTTTAATGAACCAAGTCTACTGAGCGAATGACTAAAATTACTCAAGAGGGCCTACGCCGGGCACAAAGTGCTGAAAATGATGTTCCTAATGAAAGCCTGTTTCTACCGCCCCATATAATATAGCCAACTTTGCTAGATATCAAACATTTTATCCAATTCTTTGAAAGATGTATAGAACTCTAGAAAGATTTGCAGATATCTCTTGTTATGCTGCTTATCCAGCATGTCCCGCACTTTATTTTTGGTCTTTAGGTGACTGATGTCAGCAAAACCCCCGGTGGATAGCCCTGGTTTAAAAGGCGTTTTTGTTTAGCCTTCTGACCTACACAGCAGACGGTACGTGGCAGAAAGTGTGTAGCTGTAGTCTGGCCTCCTGCATTGCACACAAATCAGCCTCACTCTGAGTGCCTCTTTATTCAACCCATGAATATTCATCAGAGGCCAGACCTAAGATATGGTTCATTATTCAAGACAGGAATTCTTCCTATTAAACAGCATAGATGAATTATGACATTTGGTGCCCAGTGTGTGTTTTGCTATATTTGTAGGGAAATGATAAATTGCTGCAGAGTAGAGGTGTAATAATAAAGTCAGCTCATGATTTGATACACCAGGCTGGATTCTCAAACATTACAAAAATTGTCAACAAAAATAATCCCTCGTCTCTTCCAGTAAAATAGCTTATTTTAAATGTACTTTAAACATTACAATGTAGGTACTTTCCGTTTTATGATGGCCTGACTTACTATATTTAGACTTTATTATGGGAATCCTATAAATCACATAAATACACATTCAGTAGAAATACATTCAGATACACATTCCCCAGCTAACTGCTAGGCTATCACAGCTTAGTGTTGCTCATCCCTGCTAGTTGCCATGCGAACCCATAGCTTAGCACTGCTTATCCCTGCTCGGGCCCCTCTCTGTCTTCACCGTGCACTTGGTCAGCCCGTCCAGGGGCTGTCCACCTTGGTGGCAGCACCCCCGGTAGCAGCACCAGGGGGCAAGCCCCTCAGGGACATCGGGTACTGCTTCTCTTGCAAAAAGGGGAGGCGGGGTAGGACCAAAAGGTCCAATGTACATCAGGATCCTAGACGTCAGTGTAGGGACACTGCTTCCTCAGTGGTTAGCTGCAGCCTCACCACTCCAGTCAACCCCCCTATAGTCACTGATGCCCAGGGCTTCAATACATTATTCAAAAAATAATATGAGATATTTATAACATAAGCTTTATGTTAATATTTTTGCCTGACCGTAGTTTAATATAGGTGCTTTAGTCATGTTTTAGGATGTGTTTTGCTCAGTACTCCGTTTAGGATACTGCTGCATGTGACTAGGGAGTCACGTGGCAGGAGTGATGAGCCCTGGGAAATTTGGACTGGACTGAAAATAGTCTGATAACCAAAAATGTCCAACCACAAGCATAATATAGGGAGCAGCATGTGGGCACTGACTACCAATTTGAGAATGACTAGCACAAAATGTGCAACAGCAGATGAGCAACTGTCACTGACTTCACATCCACAAGGTGGAGCAATATGTTAGCTGTGACTAAGAGTGAAACAAACTCCAGAAGCACTGCTTTGTCTGATCCACTCATATCAGCACAACACACACTAGCACATAAATGTCACTGCAGTGCTGAGAATGGTCCACCACCCAAATAGTACCTGATCTGTGCTGGTCCTATGGGGGTCCTGGCCGTTAGAGTACAGAGTAAAGGGGACTAAAAGTATGTAAAGAAACTTTTTAAAGAAGTACAGTCTGTAATTGTAGAACTACAAATTGCATCTATATGGTAAGTGGAGGTGACAACATGGACAATGATTGTAGAAACAAGGAGGTGTACCTAATGAAGGTGTTCCTACCGAAATTTAATAAGTACGAAATGCATGTTTAAAATGGTTTAAAATAAAAAAAAATATTCTGTGGTCAATACAATGTATTTACACACTTCTGGTTCAAAGATCTTAATTTCCTAATGCTTATTTGGAGCTGTAATTTGTAAATGTCTCAACATACTTGTAGGCTTTGTATGCCTTATTTCTGCCTGATAAAGACTGCTAGTGTTGCCACCTTCACTTACAACTATCAACAAAACATTTAACGTTTTCTAACGTGTTTTTGAAGAATGAAGCCAAATTACAGTTTAAACTTTGTCCAAAATACTCACTTTTACACTCACTTGGTTTAATTCAGTAAAATTGTGTTATGAGTTGGAGGCGAGATGTAAAAAAGAGGACCCATATGCAGGACAGCTTCAAAAACACTGGTAGATTTATTAACTCATAACACACAGAACTAAAAGGTAACCAAAACCAAAAACTAAAGAACCAAAAAGCAACCAAAATAAAAGATACCTTACCGGCCAACCCCCGGATCGGTGGAAGCTAGGACGCACTGGACAACGAGGACACATCCAATGGTTGTCGGCGGGCACTGCCGAACGGTCAGGTAGGGACAAAGGGAGGAGGCAAGGTAGTCCCTAAGCCAATGCCCCAGTCTGCAAGGTGCCCTACTTCCTGGGTAGGCCACTGCGTGGACCCTTTAAGTGCGGCCGGAGCCAGCGTGGCCACATCAGGAGGCATCTACCATGCTGTTCGCTCCACCCGGTCACTGTACCGGTACGACCAGGCAGGAATCCAGGAAGGGGCTGGAGGAGGGGCGTACGGTGCAGAGGGATGATACCGTCCCTACTCTATCTGCCTAAAACCTACGTTACCTCGATCCTTCTGGCTCTACTCCGCCCTCCCGCTACGAAGAGAGGGTGGTACTTTTGTCCCAAATTCCCTCTTAGCACCTTTGCATGGGAGGCTGGTGTGCTCACCTTACTTCCCCCTTTAAATCATAATATGGTGCCACAAAACAGGTGGAAAACAAAACTCCACATGGCATGCAAAACAGGTTGGAAAAGCACACCAGCAAGGACACGCCTCACGTCAGCAGAGAGGATCTGCAAGAGAAACAAAGTGAATGTTATTAGTGCGTCTCTAGCTCCGCTGCTGCACGCCACACTAGCACTGGAAGCCGAGATCGGAGTGGTGGCAGCATGCGATCCTACTCACTACAAGCGCTAATACCAGCTCGCTGTTCCAAACTCACTTCCGCCTTTTTAAGCCTTACAAACAGCTGATGTCAATTAGGCGTGCATCAGCACTGCACTGCTAGGTGGCAATAAAGCCTCCGCAAATGTGGTGCACTTGCCCTTACGAACCCTGGAAGAAGGTTGCTGCCATAAACGTTACAAGTTGCATTGGTTAGGGATTAGTAATTAACATCAGTTACTTTTATTTAGTTTTAATTAATTCTGTTAACCGCATGGGCTTTGCTAAGCATTTCTAATTCACTCACACTAACTCTACTGCAGCTACCCATATGCACTCACTGGCAACTTTGTTAGGTACATGTTGCTACTACCTGGTTGAACCCCTCTTTTGTCCTCAGAACTGCCTTCATTCTCCATGGCATTGATTCAACAAGGTGCTGGAAATATTCCTCAGAGATTTTCATCCATATTCACATGATAGCATCATGTCTGCTCCACGTCCATAATGCAGATTTCTTGTTCTACCACATCCCAAAGGTGCTCTACTGATTGACATCTGGTCACTGTGGAGGCCATTTGAGTGTAGTAAATGTTCAGGAAACCAGTTTGAAATTATTTGAGCTTTGTGACAGGGGTTGTGAAAGTTTAAACGACGTTTATTGAAAATTTGTATTAAGGGGCCCAAAGTGTCCCATGGTGTAATAGTGCCCCCACACTATTACACCACCACCAAATCAGTTTACCTACACCTACAAGGCAGGATTCATGCTTTGATGTTGTTTATGCCAAATTCTGAACCCTATCGTCCGAATGTCAGCAGAAATCAGACCAGGCAATTTTTTACAGTCTTATATTTATTAGGGGCTCTGCTGTGCCATGCTGCGACACCAGGGGTTTATCGATAGCATGGAAGATGTGCAGTGAAGAGGACGCCTATTCACGCCTCATGTCGCCCCACAGTGCCCTGCATGGGCGTGGGGCTGATGAGGGACAGCACAACATTCCTACACATTTCAGACCCAGTAACACCCTGAAACAGAAACTGGTCCACCCTAAGGACAGAATACCCAG
>JAVSBU010323664.1:0-11175 GCA_033118015.1 Loricariichthys derbyi | reverse complement strand
ACACACACACACACACACACACACACACACACACAGACACACACACACAGACACACACACACAGACACACACACACAGACACACACACACACACACACACACACACAGACACAGACACAGACACACACAGACACAGACACACACACACAGACACACGAGCTATCAGAATGCTAACACTGGGATTGGTGCAGCTCTAATATTACACATTACTTACATTAAATTAACTTTTTTCATTACATTCTCTGATTTTTAAGGATTAAAAGGAAGGTTTTCTGCCCCAGAACACAAACCTACCCATAAGGTTCGAATGTTTCTACTTACATGATGTTCTCCACTGATTTGGGTTTGATGAACACAGCGATGGGGTAAAGCTGAGCGACCTGGAGCCTCTTAATGGCGTTACCTGATACGTCCAGAATGCAGTGTTTACCCTGAGTCACAACAACAATACAACGATGAGCATCTCACGCTCACACAGGTTTATGGATTATTAAATAAAAAGATTCCCATTATAGAACTTAGTACCAAACATGAAACACATCCCAGAGCTTCACATACAGCAGATCATCAGCGTTACTTGGGCTCTGAGTGCTTTGGGTCAATTGGTGCCGTGCAGGTACGGGGGCACTTACTTTTTCAGCCACCTGCCGTACGGACTGCACGCTGGTGCCGTACAAGTGGTTGTTGTACTGGCCCGCTTCGATGAACTTATGCTCCTGAATATCTCGCTCCATCTGCTCTCGGGACACCACAAAATGATAATCACGCCCGTCCACCTCGTAGTCCCGCTTCGGCCGCGTCGTATCTGAGTGAGAGTGTCACACGTATGGGGCAAACCGAAGGGTAAAACAATTAAAACCAACGTTTTAACTAGTAAATCAAGATTTAAAGGTAGCTTTGATCTAAATATATCTTCAGACAGAGACACTCACGGGGAACACAGGAGCCGAATTTGTCTGGGAACTCTGATATCAGGTCATCATTGACTCTGTCCTTCATTGGGCCCAGGATGATGACCGGCCGAGTGTAGTTCACTTCAGAGAGACGAATCAGAACGTTATACGATACCGACCCTTCACTAAGAACCCTAACCCATAATGAGCTTTAGGTACTGATTCTCACCTTCCTGCTGACACACGGGCTCGTAGGAGAGCACATACTCCTCATGACCACCTGAGGGTCAAACAACATGCAGTTAGGAGGAATGTTCTGTGTGCTTCGTTTGAGTTAGTGTGTGCTTGAGTAAAAAGTGCAATAACCTAAGGTGCCCACTAGAGGTCACCTTTAACTGAAAGCATGCAGTATTAACACAGTCTCGGGGATCAAGCGGGTCGTACGGTTCCGAACATGCGAGCATGCTTGTGTTTAATCATGTGCTTGCTTTTATTAACAGAAATGATCACAAAGACTTTAATAGCACATTTAGGGATCACGTTTTAAGGTCCAACCCTGAGCCTGTACAAGAGCAGACTTTGTGGAGTTTAACAGCTTCTCTTCTGTCTGACTATCACAGAGAAGGCAGGATGACAGAATCGGGCACAGGGAGCTCCGTTGCTATGGTAACCGGCCCAGGGCTGATTTTGCCCTCACTGATCGATTTTAGGTTTGTATCTGCTCGTGCACACACTGCCTTGTGGAACCTTCCCTAAACTCGACCCCAGCTTATTTCTATACTACAGGTCATAAGGGTCATTCTATACTGAGGACTTAGAATGTCCTGGACTGGCCTTACAGGGACCAACTTTGGGAACCAGTTCATATTTAGTGTTATTTTAATACATGGACACCAAAATTCTTGGGCAAAACTGATAGAAGTTGGTTTGTTTTTCAGTTCGAGAAAATAAAATTAAACAAATGTCCTGGTAGTTGAAGGCTTACACACACTTAGTACACAAACAACATTCTGAACTTCAATAAAACCCATGCATGTGTGTGTGTGTGTGTGTGTGTGTGTGTGTGTGTGTGTGTGTGTGTGTGTGTGTGTTAGTAAAAAATATGAGGCGTTAGGAGGAACAGGCGGACGGGAAAAACAGACGACGTGAAGGGAGAATCTGAGGAAAACTTACGGTAACTACTCTCACTATCACTGGCATTAGAGGTCACATGCTCTGAAATCACAACATGGAGGGGAAGGGGGGAGACGGTGAAAACCCGACAACACAAACACACCAGATCACCCACAGTAACACAAACTGCAGGAACAACACCGGTCACTAGAGGGCAACAGCTCAGCCAAAAATGAAACGAGTTCTAATTATCCCACATGATCAGTGTCTTATTTTTGTGCCAAAACATCCTTTAAATGTGCAGTGGGCAGAATATGCCTCTAGGGGTTATGAGATGAACTACACAAAGAGTCAAAGTGACACTTCAGATGTGATTTATCTGATGGAATGGATCTGGGGTACTGGAAAAAATTACTATGATAAATTTCATTTTTGGCTGAAATATCTCTCTAAAATAAAGAAAAAACGCTCAGTACAGTTATTCCATCCACATCATGTAAAATCCCTATAAAATCCATCTAGCACAGGTAATAATAATCTAAGTGACCATGTAAGATCTCCAACCTTTGGAAAATCAGAGTTTGCGACCAAAAACTCTGGGCTGAGCTTCAGATGTGAGAGAAGGTCAGACATTAGGATATTAAAAGTCTTTAGGTGAAATCTCTCTGAGACGGGACACTGGATCTCAAGCCCTGCTTCATAAACACTAAATATGGAGCAAATCCCCCATAATAAAAACTGGGAGGGAGTTTGGGATTCAATTCCCTCCGAGTTCTGTTAGCATTATCCATAAACATTTATAAAATCTATTTTTGACATTTGTATATCGGTCCACGTCCATAATCTGACGTATCAAAGAACCGATTTTTTTGAGCCTGTGTGTCTCATTCGCTGACTTTTAACTTTACTCTAATACTCTCCATATATTTTTATAGATGTCTGAGTTCCTAATGTTTTTATGTCGACCCGTAATGCATTAAAACCACAACAGGGTAAGAGCTGAAGCAGAAGGGATAACTGTACATCAGAAACACCAAACTCTAAAGACAAACCTCCACAAAAAAGCTCTAAAACGACTGATTACACCTTTAAACCTTTTGGAAGAACAAAACTGCACCATGTTGTTTGCTCTGTTCCTCCAGGACTGTTTTCCAGGAGGTTTGTTTGCTCTGTTTTAATAAAATTAAGATTAAAAATCACCCAAACTTGCACCACACACTCCCTGTAGTTTGAACTTTAAACCAAACTCACCACCAGCAGAGAGGAAGAGCATCCCTCCACCAACGGCCTGAAAGTTTGGGAACCTGGCCCAGGCCACTTTATTAGGTACACCGGTAGAAGGTGCACAGCGACCCTGCTCGTTAGAGGCCCGATTTGGAGATAAACACACAGCAGGGCCAATCTTAAATTTTCAAACATGGCCATATCACGTTAACGGCAGCAAAAGTGGACGGGGTTTTGAAAGAAAATAATGCCAACTGATTATTGATTATAGAGTCCCGAACAGCAGGTGGATTTAACAAGCACACACAAAATAATTTGGAGGTTCAGAGCGAGTCATTAACAGAGGTGCCCAAACTTTTAGACCGTCCACACTGGATATCCAAGCAGAACGCCCACTGGATGTACCCACGGTGATGATGAGCTGTGAGATGGCTGATATGGGTGTGTGACACGATGGACAGGAGTGTGTGTGTGTGTGTGTGTGTGTGTGTGAGGGGGGGGGGGGGGTGTAATTCCATGAAGCGAGCTTAAAAAAGCCCCTCTTATTTGGGTAAAGCTCCCTTCAGGTTCATTCTGTTCTACTAATAAAATCCAGGTTCGATCTGTTCCCACTAATTTATGTGAAGATATAGGTTTTGTTTGTGGGTGTAAACAGACTAGAATGCACTTAAATAAACAAAAACTATCAGTTATATTCCTCCAGATATTTTCCTTAATCCACATTTTTATAATGAGTGTATTTTGTCCTATAAGCTCTGGTGCTCTGATATTAGCAGGACGATCTGTTCTGCCCGACAACAGAGCTCTGATTGGTGGCCTGATTTTTAATAACGTGGAGATCAGAAAAAAATTTTAAAAATAAAGATTTTAGACAGCTTCGTGGTCCATCAGTTTTGGAATATATGTTGCCATAGTAACCCAACAGGTCTGATCTTAAGCCTCTTTCCCAAAACTGAAATTGGAAAAAATGAACCAGGCTTGTTTCGAAAAGCCTGGCTTCGTGGAATAGCCCCCCCTGGTGGAAGAGTGTCTGTATCTGGCAGAGCGTTGGAATCCGGAGGAACTTACTCTGGTTTTTGGATAGAGTCCCATCTGGGTTTTCCTGTGGAGTGTCGGCAAAGAAAGAGAAAGCAGAACAACCACAAGAGCACGATGAATGACTGGCACACACTGAGAACAGCTTCCACCACCGCGTACAGCAGCCACACAGCCTAGCAGGCGTCATTTAAAACGAATAAACTCGTACTTATCTGTAAGCTAACCTCACGTTTTCTCTCTCTAATCGGACAAGGAACCCGTGTCATCACCTTGATCGTAAAACTGAATAAACAAAATGTCAAACGTTCACATAGAATTTGAGATCTTATTATTGACAGTCGGTGGCTGCTGGGTGGCGGTGGATCGGCGCCCTCTGCTGGCCCTTGCTGAACGTTGCGCTTTTTTATTTCTTTTTTTTTTTTTTTTTTAAGTACTTACGGTCCACATCGCTTGTGTCCTGCTCGCTTGCCTCCTTGCTCTTGTAGAATGGGAACTTGCGGGAAAAGAGGTTCTTTCTACGCTTGTCATTGAGGGACTGCTGGGGACGAGAAGGAGTAAGGACAAAAAGGACAGACGTCCATGCGGACAAAAATAAAGATGAAAACGCTTCAGTGCTGATCTTTATTCCCCTAAATGTAATACGGTCTATAAACGCCTACTGTAAATAGTAAAGGGATGAAGGAACTCTGTATTTAACAACACAATTAAAAAGCTGATGAGAAACAAACCCCTCCCTCGGGTATCATAGACGTCTAAACCAGAACTCAAACCCAGCAGAACATAAATAATAGTAACCATAAAATCTAGGTCTAGTCCTGTAACCCCCATTTCAGCCCCGTTTATCCTCATTAGGGACTCAATATCTGCTACTGAGTGAAGCTTTAGATGCTTATAACGTCCATTTTTGAGGCACAGCTGAATATCTGGTACATAGAAGCCTCCAAGATTTGTCTAGAATCTTAAAAAGGTACGTTTGCACAAAGTCAGCACTGAAAGTTCCAAACCAAAATAAGCACACACAGATCACCATAAACCGAACACCAATGCACAGCGGGGTGGGGGGGGTGAGGAAGAAAACAAAGGTAATGAGGTTTAGAAAAAAATCAAACACAAAAAAACCCATAAACTCCTAATGAGAGGTTAAAAAAGGCTCAGGATGAAGCGGCGGCTCTGCAGAAGGTTTAATGGCTGATGCAGATATTTAGAGAGCAGGATGATCGATATGCAATGCTGGTGATAAAACTAATTATAATAATAAACGAGAAAATTGCTGAACTAATACGAACATGTTTAAGATATAAACACAGACTGTTTGCACTCTAATGAATTTAAAAAAAAAACAAAAAACTTTTATTGTCCTTAAACTTTTCTCTGAATTACAACTTTGTTGCTCCTAACTGGGTTAGATGGTATCTGGTAATAAAAGTTTATCTTGAATGTTCGTTCTCTCAGCATCTCTGTTTTTAGTCCCAATTTGAGCTAAAAATTATCACACAGGAAAAGAATATTTAAATCTAAATTTAACACTCTTTCTGAATATCATCTGATACTGATTATCAGAATGACATTAATCAGATTTAATTAATCTAACACTAGCTTCCACATTTAGTGAATTACAAACAATATTTCTCCATTTTCTTCTTGTATAATGTTAAATAAAATTAGGACACTATTAGCAGATCAGTGAGTCTTAAAGAGTTTTACCCAGACAGGAGTAAAGTCCAAACTTGGGTTCAGAGTCTGAGTCCTACCCACAGATGGCTGATGATTTGGACTGGTCTTAACAGCCCAAAGACCAATCGATGTTTAACACACAACTACAGCGGGTTTTTAAACTGCTCGCTCCAAGTCGCTGCTTAAATCTGGATCTGCCAAAACGAAACGAGAGTCTGTTAGATTGACCCGCTTTCTTTATCGCCAGCAGTGCTAGAAGGCAAGACGAGACCTAGCTGGCTTTGGTCCACATGGACTCCTAAGCATTTTGAGAATGTAGAGAGAGGAAGGAGGAAGAGATTAAATAAAGGACAGGGTGTTTCTCTAAAACAATCCGAAAAAGCAAAGTCAGTAGCAGCTGGAGTTGAGTCAGTACAGGTGGAACATCACAGCTCAGGTGAGGACAGACACAAGGGAGGAGACACGAGCAGGTCCAACGTCAATGGCAAGCGTATGAGTCCGTCTTCCGCTCATGCATTTGTGGCTACGCTACAGGAGTTAGCTTCAGGGCCGCTCGCCATCTGAATTCAGGCGCATCCAAACTAAGGCGTGTTACAGACGGACGGACAAACGTCCAAAATCTGACGGGCCAGCAGGAGGCGCTGTTAAACATGCTGTTAAAGTCAAAACATCCAAGCGCAGTAGGTTACAATCGAGCAAACATCAAAACCGTCAAACCGCCAGCGGTCAAGTTCCTGTACAGTAACAATTATCAAAAAGTTTATAAAGCACAAACAGATCTCTCGCCTTAACGGGCCGGTGAGAGTCCAACTGGGTCACGATTATCTTATTCAAGAGAGGGTGAATCATTTTACGTCTCAGTTTAGTAATTTCTTTTAGTTAAAACATTTACAAGAAAATGTGTTTACACTGTAAACAGAAAAAAAAGAACAGAACCATAGCTGAGTAAAAAATTACATTTGATAAACATTAATGAAATTACTCAAAAGAAAGGTTTAAAGGCTTCACCGTCTCGAAATTACATTCAATAAAAGATGGTCCTTTTTAATTTCTGAAGTTTAAGTGATGCAAAAAAAAAAATTTTTTCTTGTATATTCTTTTTAAAAAAAAACTTGTCATTAAATAAAATGACTACAAAGATTTTAAATTGTAAATAAAATGTTCTATTGTAGCTTTTGTACCATGATTCATAAACAGCATGTTCTATGGTATACGTTTCACTCTCCATTTCTTAAATAACAAGGAAAAATATTTAATAAAAGATGTTCCCTTTTTAGACAATGTAAAACAAAGCACATTTTTTTTGTATACAGACTTCCAACTAGAGTGAATTCCCAAATCACCGCTCCGTTTGGACCTGATCTCTCTTTGATTAAATGATTTTTGGGTCGGCGCTACTGTACAGGAATAAGAAAGTCATTTGACCATCTGAGCGTCTGAGATCAAAAATCCTCACCGTCTCATATCTGGGCTCATTTGGTTTATGCTTAACGGCCACTTTATTAGGTACACCATGTGAGTAATGAGTACGACAAGGTCCTGAAAAGATTCAGCATCATATGTTTGCTTCACATTTGTCGGCTGCACATCCATGATGCAAATCTCCTGTTCCACCACGTTCCAAAGCAGCTCTATTAGACTGAGATGCGTCCGTTCCAGTGATCTAATTATTATGTTAAAGGGTCCAGTCTGAGACGATTTGAAAGGCTGTGGGGTTTAAATGATGCTCAGTTGGCCTTAAGGGGCCCAAAGTGTGCCACAAAATGCCCCCCAGCTGCCTGAGCCGTCGGTACAAGGCAGGATGGATCCATGTTTTCTTCTTGTTTACGCCAAATTCTGACAAATCCGAATGTTGTAGCAGAAATCATACTCATCAGTCCAAGGAACGTTTATTCCAAAATTCTGTTACCCAGTTTTGTGAGCCGTGTGTTTTGTAGTCTCAGCTGCTTGTTTATAGCTGAGAGGGGTGGCATCCTATTGTAGCCTACCAGCTTCAGGGTTTGACAAGAGGAAAAAATATCCTCACTGGATATTTTCTCTTTTTCAAACCGTTCTCCCTAAACCCTAGAGGTGGCGCCGTTTATGAAAATCCCAGTAATTCAGTAGCTTCTAAACCACTGTGCCACTTTCCAAGTCACTTAAATCGTCTTTCTTTCCCATTCTGAACCTCAGTAAATGCAGAGTCATTACACAGTTAAGCAGGTGTACCTAATATAGTGGCCTAATAACAAACAGTGGTTTATAATGAAAACAAAAACCCGATTTGCGTTGAGGAGGCAGAACAGACGACGCTGTACGACTCTGACCGACGATAAATCAGACGGCGTACGGTTTCTCAGCGCTAAAGCCGTTTGAATTAAACACCGGAGCTCGTACACTTACCCCTTTGTCTCGGGATTTGGCGTTGAATTTGACCGTCTTTAACCTGGCTCTCTCCTTTTTTTCCACTCTGACACACACAGACACACAGACAGTAAACCCATTAATAATTGATATCACTGGAAAAGAGGAAACAAAAAAAAAAACAAATAAACCAAAAACTTAAATTTAATTAACTTTGCTTTTCTTCAGCTCAGACTTTACTGTAAAAGGCATTCAAACTGTTACACACCAAACAAGATGTAAAAAAGTGACACAAATGGTAACATTTCTCGACAAACTTTGCCCCCCCCCCCAAAAGGCCGCTATAGTTGCTTCGCAGAGGGGAAAATAAAATAAGGTCATATTTTCGTGGTAAATGAAATTCCTTTGTAGGAATAAATTGTTCGGTGTGGAACAGGGTTGAGCGTGTGATTCCCGTACGAAATGAAATGAGCGCCCCCAAGAGGCTCAGTTCAGTCTTAATTTAAAACCATAAGCTACCACGCATCTTAAATGTGAAACAACAAACAAACTGTCTTCGCTATATGTCATATTTAGACAACATATATTAAGACAAATTATGGTTTTGTTTTTTTTTTTTTTTGTTTTTAAAGATAAACAATTTTAAGAATGAAGGATTCACAGGCGCCCCTGTTTAAGGGTCAGCGTGACGTCCTGAGGTCGTGTGTCTGCGTTTAAAATGCTCTCACCTCCTTTTGCTGGGGATGACGCCCATCTCCTCGACCTCGCCCTCTGCGCCGACCTGCCGCGCCTGCCACCACTCATCATCGGAGGCGTTCACCACATGCAGGATGTCGCCAAATTTGAAGTTGAGGCCTTGGCTGGGCAAACCCGAGTCCTTGGTTTTATCGTAATCGAACAGCGCCCTGCAGGAATAAAACGTACGTTTAGATATCTGCTTTGAATCAAACCAGAGTATTAAAAGCTAATAAGATAAAGATCCAACCATGAAATCAGACATAATCAATACTCCACTGTGATCATTAATTAATACACTGTGTGTTCTGGGGTTCAGAGAACATGGCAGGTCTGAGGTCAGTGTGACGTACCTGACATACAGAGATCGCTTCTGACTGGTCCTCAGAGAGCCTGAACCTGAGCTGATACTGCTGTTCATCATCTGCTCCCTCAGGTCATGGATCTTAGCTTCAAAACGGCTGTACTCTGTAACACACACATACTCCCTTAAACTTAATCTAATAAGGACAAGAGCAAATTTTTATTTAATAAAAATTGTTCAAATTCAAATCATCACATCCATGGAATCTGTATGTTAGGTTTTCCCAGAGCAGCCCCATAAATCTGACCAGTAGATGTCGCTAACAGGTAACTAACATACAGCTATGCATGTTTAATAGACATCTGCTTAACACCAGTACGTTTTAACATAAGAAATAAAAATGTGTCCGATATACATCTAACTCACATCTGAATCACAGAAACTAGTATGAGTGAACCCTTGTGACAACTTCTGACAGAAAAGGAAATCACAGTCTCGAAAAAACAGAAAACATAGCAACGTTCCACTCTCATTTTCTGTAAGCGTTTTGTTTTATAAAAGAGCCAAAGATAAGAATCACTGTACTGTACAGTGATAAATGTTTTTATATAGTGTTTAAATTTATATTGTTCGTTAAAATAAAATCACCCAGCAACACCAAGTTAAACCACCTAGCAACACCATAGCAACCACCAGAGAAACCATAGCAATCACCTAGAAACACCATAGCAAACAGACAGAGGAATCATAGCAACCACCAGAGAAACCATAGCAACCAACTAGAAACACCAGATTAGCTACCTCAGAAACCATAGTAACCACCTAGCAACACCATAGCAACTACATGTTTATAAGAATTTTTTAGACATTTTTATTCAGTTGCTTTTAATAGTTCCTGATTGTTTGATCATGTGTGTATTATTTGAAATTTATATTTCTGTTTTACAGATAGTCCTTTAGTATTTTTAATTTAAACTGTAATTTCTGACAAATATTTAATTTTATTTGTATTGTGTTGCATGTAAAGCACTTTGCTACTTGCTCTAGAAAAGTGCTATGAAGATGTACCTACTTAGTAACACCATAGCAACCACCTCAGATACCACAGCAACAACATAGCAACCCACCTAGCAACCACTTAGCAACACCACAGCAATCACCATGGAAACCATAGCAACCACTTAGCAACACCATAGCAACCCCAGTAACCATGTAGCCCTTTGTCCCCACCTACTATAACGCTTGTACCTTATTGATCATGTAGTAATAGCCTAGCACGACCATTGAGTTTCCTTCAGAAAATATACTTTTCTAGTTCAGAATTATTATTCTTCAGAGACATTTTCACTCATTTATTGAAGAAAATGGGCATTGTTTACAGAAGTAAAAAAATCATAAGAAAACATAAGAAGGCAGAGTGCATTGTTACACCAAACACCCAAAAAACACAACTAATGTTCAGCTTGGAGACAGATCTGCATTTTGTAGCCATATCAAAAGTTGCACAAGTTGAGTTGGCAATGACAGAAGAAAGTGTCAGTGGTCTCACAGTGGTTAGGCTAACAGACATTTGACCAGAAGGTTGAGGGTTTGAGTCTCGTATCGGTTGTTCTGGATGAGCTTCTTCCAAATGCTCTTCTGTTTCTTTGGGCTTTTCCCTTTTCAGGGGTCGCCACAGCGAGTCATCCTCTTCCATCCAACCTCATCCTCCACATCCTCTGTCCCCACACCAACCACCTCCATATCCTCTCCAACTGCATCCATACATCCCCTCCCTCCTCCCCGTCCCCTTCCTGGCAAATGCAGAGTTTCCACCCTCAGTCCTACACTCTTGACTTTCTTCCTCTCTTC
>JAVSBU010323555.1:0-11176 GCA_033118015.1 Loricariichthys derbyi | reverse complement strand
CGTGATGTCTGTGATCTGTTTTTTTTTTTCTACAAAATTAGACAAATGAATGAACATCCTCCGAGGCCGGTGATTCCATAATTTTTGCCAAGGGTTGTACATGATGGCTTTTAACTTCCACATATGCTGAATTTTGTTCGAAAATTTATATTAAATTCTGCAAATCAGCAGCAATGATGCATTCATAAATGTATTGGAGAGATTGTGTCTTTTGTTGATATTTATAAAATTAACAAACAAGTGTACTTTTACCAGGGTACCAAAATATACTTAATGAACAAAAAATGAGTCACATGTGACTGAAAAATACCTAATGGATTCATTTTTCAGCTACAATTCTGATGAGTATTTGGCTTCCTTCTTACTGTGGTCAATCACACCTTTTTGCCAATCATTAACATCTAATATCCTCCGGAGACCCGGCCCATTCATTATGTCAATTATAATGGGCACCACAAGACAGGAACCGACCCTAAATAAGGCAACACTCCATCAGAGGACACATGATCACACACACATAAACACACACACACACACACACACACACACACACACACACACACACACACACACTCACTCACACTGGGACACGTTAAAGATGCCAATTGACTTAACTTGTATTTGGGATGTGGACGCATGCAGACATGGGGAGAACATGCAAACTCCACATAAATTAAATCTGGGCGAGGAATAGAGCTGGGAACCTTTGGCTCTGTGAGGAGACATCACTAACCACTGGGCCAAATTATCTTCAAGCCATATCCTCTTGAGACCTGGCCCATTTATTTATGTCCTTTATAATGGACATTCTGTTCACCTGTAAACAGAAATTGTAAGATACTTTTCCCCATGGTTCTCAGGAGGATATGTGACCCATTTTTCACACATTGAACGAGACATTAACTGTGCTGTACCAACTTTTCTCAGTCTATGAACCCCGTCGCACACCCCACAGACAAACAAGTGTAAACATTTTAGTTAGTAATCTGCCTATTTAGCATTGCTGCTTAGTAAGTAAGTTAGAATTTAGAAATCACTTACAGCTGCCAAACTTGAGAGGACAGGCATGAGCATCCATGGGAAAATCTTCCAGTTGCATTGGACATTCAGCAGATATGGTCAGTCTACAAGAGAAAGTAATGATCAGTGGCCTTAACATACCCATAATTCAGTGTCTTCATGAAAACATTTTATGAATTAATGTAATTGCTGGTGTCCTGTAACCTTAGTGATACCCTAATGATGCGTGTACTGCTGAACAGGCCCCCATAAAATGGAAGTTTGAAGAAAGAGGGAATCCTCTGACAAGTGGACCACAGAAATACAGAAAGCGGAGAAATAGGATGGAACCAATGGGACAAAAATCAGATTGAAAAAACACTATTGCATAACTGATTGTCAACAGACTGGGACAGATACAGGCCAGTAGGAAGGACACAGGTTGTCAATCCTAAGCAACATCCCTGCTACATCACTCCTATTGTGAGGCGAGGTTTGTCTGTCATTTTGGAATGACAAAGTGACCTGAGGCTCAGAGTCACATTTGTGGTTACATAGCATGACCTTCCTTAAGATGTCCAGAAGGCACAGCCCCACTTGTCTGGCAATCAGTTTCGTGGTAGCATTCCTTGAATCTGTCCTGGCCCTCAGATCCTTTTGCCATTCTTTGTTGTCTGTTTGTCTGGTTTTGACTTGCCAGTGAATTTCCCCTTCCTCAAGTCAGTTCCTCGATTCATAGGGACTGGGTCACTATAGCCTGCCAGTCATATCTGGAGTGTTCTAAATTGACTAAATTGTAGCATAGGTGTCATTAGACCTCTTTTACTGGGGCACATGCCCCAGTGTGAATCTGCTGTGCCCCAATATAACAAAACGCACGCCCTCTTGTGGCTGATTGCTTTATTAAACCTAGGGGCCATTTTTTAGTCTTTCCTGAACACCTCATAAATCACTTTCCAAGAACTATGGAAAACAACCTTAAATAAAGACTTGGACTAAATCAGGATAAAATAGTACAAAACGAAATAAAATATGGACCAGGAGGACTTCAAGTATAAACCAGGATACAAATCAGGTCTATAAAAGTATAAAAATTAATGGTGAGTTGTGTGGGAAAGGGTAAAAATTGGTGGTGGTTGGGCCGGGGTGGGGGCTGGGGGCCTGTGCCCCAGTAAAGCTTTAGGATTAGCAGTGCCCCTGAAATGTAGTATCTTTTGAAGATTTAAAGATTGTCAGGACAATCAAACTTTGTGCCACCCGAACCCTAAATTGCTCAGCGGCCATGGAAATCACTGTGGATATGGTTGTCTGATAAATGTTTGTCTATTTATTTTATTTAACATTGTTTTCAACATCAATGACTATTCACGACAGGAACAAGGTTATGTCGATACTTCACACTGGGCCACTTTAGACTGTCCGTTAACCTAACACGGTCTTTGGGACGGGAGGGAAAGAGTACCTTTAGTAAACCCACACGAACGTGGGGAGAACATACAAAGTACACACAGGCAGAATCCGTGGCTGAGCATGAATAATGGATCTATGGAGATGTGAGCAGCGGCGCTAACCCCACGTACTTCATGCCACCTGTCTGGTACATATGACTGAAATGCTTAATTAGCATCAACTCTGCAATTTATAGTTGCAAGGCCATCACCAACATGATGGTGGTTACTCAGCATTGATTTGCCAGAAGGTAATCGCAGTGGGTAAAGTAAATACTCTCTGAAAGTGAGTGTGGTGCATGTAATGCTCAATGGCAGTCTTCTTGTTGTATTAATAGAAAAAGAGTGCCACCATGTTACAGAAATAACAATGCAGCCAAAGATCCATTGCAAATCACAACTAAATCAGACTGACCACACACACACACACACACACACACACACACACACACACATCTTACTCTCCTGGTGACCTTACATTGACATAATAATTGCATGTAGCTAATTAATGCTATACCTATACCAAATCTCCATTGTTCATGGCACGATACACTTTCACAAATGTGTTGTGAAGAGCAGATTTTGATAGATCCCTGTTCTTGAAATAAAACAGGATGCTCACTCACACCTGATTATCATCCTATTGATTGAAATCACCTGACTCTAATTTCACTAGCAAATTAACTGCTAATCCTGGAGGTTCAAATACTTTTGCCACATACTAATATGTAATATTGGAGCATTGTACTCAATAAATAAATTACCACATATAATATTTGTCTAATTTGCTTAACTGGGTTCTCTTTATCTACTTTTAGGACTTGTGTGAAAATCAAATGATGTTTTCGACATTCTGCAGACAAAATTCTAAAGGGTTCAGAAACTTTCAAGCACCACTGTAGACGTGCCCAAAAAACACAGCTGGAATAAAGAGATTTCAAATTTATTTAAATTTATTTTCATTTACAATATAAGTATTCACATGTTGTATGTGAAGAACAGTCTTTAAGTTTCTCCTGCCATCACCCAGCATGGGTAGTATGTCACAGTAGCAGTTATTTGAGAGCTGGCCTGCAGTAACATATGCTGTCCTCTAGCCCCCTCTAGTGCATACTGCAGTAAATGCAAACGCATCAGAACTGGGGCTTCCATGTGTATGCCTCAGAAACCCTCAGACTGTGAACACATTTTCTTCTCTCCAGTTCCCAGCTGTATCATATATTGAGTCATCATAAGAATTTGGTTTAAGTGTGTTTTCAGAGTTGAGGGACAGCAAATGCTTGGTTGTATGTTGCTCAGTATGTTGCCAAGCACTGGACTGTAAAATAACACTACATTACAGCACTGTTTCTTAATCTGGCCAATATGCAATAAAGATCTAATACAGCCAGTGAGAGTTTCTTTAATCATTCCAAAATTTCCTGGGAAATTCTTCTTGGTCTGTTCGTTCTTTGTCATACATTAATAAACAAATGCTTTGATTTTGTTTTCAGTAGTAGCGTAATTACAGCCCTATGTGTGAGCTGCCATTTGAAGCACATTAATTGAAGTTCATTTACAGTTATATTAATTTAAGGTCAACAGATGAGTATGGCATGAACAAAGCCATTTAGAAGATAAGCTAAAGTCTGATTATGGTACTGTATGCAGAATAATTTAAAATATACTGTATCCCATGCATTTTAAATTAAATGCCCTATATTTGCATCAAGCATGTGGTCACTCCTTCTAGTAGTGCTTTGGGCCTAATAGGTGCATTACAGCAAGTGTACGTCTGTACTACCTTAAATGGCAAGCATTAGTAGTGGACTATATCACACTCAAGAATTTTCAACATGACATTGACATAGAATGCCATCTTACCAACAGAATCATTTAAATTTCTTCCCCACCAAGTTGAATAGTAAGTGTGAAGTGTAATAGTCATGAAGCAGAAACAATTCCGCTGCAAAGGAGTAGATTAAAGCATTAAGTAGACAGAACACTGGGAATAGGGTGTCTAATACAGTAGCCCAGTGTTTCCCAGCCCTGCTCCTGGAGGCACACTGGCCTGCACAGTTCTGCATTAACACAGCCCCTGCAGCTCTGAAAGGGTTTGTTAATAAGATGATTAGTTGATTCAGGTGTGCTGGGAATAGTGTAGACACTAAAATATGCAGGGCGGTGTGCCTCCAGGACCAGGGTTGGGAAACACTGCACTAGCCCACCATAAGGTTCCTTCTATCCAATTGGACATCACAAACAGACAATTATCTGTGGCTGAGGGAGAGGAGAGTGACTTGTCTTATCCTCTTATCCTGGTAAAGGTTGTGGGATAGCCGGTGCCTAGCCGGCGACACAGGTCGCAAGTCAGGAACAACCCTAGACAAGGCGCCAATCTATCGTAGAATGCATACACTCACACATTCTTACCCAAACTCAAACACTCAGGGCACTTTGGAAACACCAATTAACCTAACTCACATATCTATGGAATGTGGGAGTACACTGGAGTACGGAGAAAACCCACGCAGATATGGGGAGGAAATGCAGACTCCACACAGATGGAGCCCAGGGTTGGGATTGAACCGTGTATCTCAGAACTGTGGGGTGAATCAGTTTCTTATTTATTCATTAATATTCAGTTAGCTTTATCCTGCTCAGTATCACTACAGCACTTTAGACTATTCTGGAACTCAGGGTCAAACTCACCAACTTGACATTTTAGTGCTGTATTTGGCTACACCTTTAAGGGTAAGTTCATTTTTGAATGACTATTTAATGATCTAGTTTAACTTTTTTTTTTTTGTTTGTTTGTTTTTTTGTTTTTTTTTAAGACAGTAGTACGTAATGTTGTAACTTAGTACCTTTGTATGAAATCTTCAGTTACTTTATAATCTGAAACTGGTCTTCATTTTGTAGAACAATGACTGACTGATAGAACCTAAGAACACAAGCCATTTTGAACTCACAACTGAATTTTAAAAATACACTTGCTCAATATACCCTGCAACTTGTTACAGTCCCCAATCGCACCACTAGAGGGCCTTCTCGCCTCACTGATCGCGAGATCACGCATGCGTAGCTCGTTAGCGCTGAGGAGCTTCAGCTGTGAAGGCCCCTTTAAATACAGAGGCGCGTGAAATGTTCCCTGTCGCGTCCTCTAAACGCTTCCACACCGACTGCTGTGCGTTCCTTTTGGCTTCTCGCCACTCACTACCATATACTTAATCTCCTCAGAGGTTTTCTTCTCTCTCGTTTGAGCGTGTGTTCATTCCGTTGAACAACGCTGCTCCTTCCCTTTTGAATATGTGCGTTCGGTTCCTTTTGAGTAGGGCGTTCGGTTCCTTTGAACAACGCCACTCCTTCCTTTTGAAATAGCATGTTTGGTTCCTTTTGAACAAGGCGTTTGGTTCCTTTGAATAACTCCGTGTTTTTCCTTTTGAATAAGCGCTTTCGGTTCCTTTGAACAACACCACTCCTTTCTTTTGAATAAGCACATTCAGTTCCTTTTGCAAAGGGCATTCGGTTCCTTTTGAAATAGTGTGTTCCCTTTAGGATAACTCTGGCTTTAGGCCTGGTACTTTGGTTCCCTTGCCTTTCACCTTGTTATTTCTGTTTAGTTTCCAGGGGCCATATCCAGCCCCATGACAGTTAGCGTGCATCTTCGATGGGTGTCCTCCCATAGGGCTACAGGTACCGCCTCACCGGTCAAGGGGGGAGGTGACATAGGCACCGAGAGGGCCGAGGTAACCAATTAGGGCCCTTAAGTAACGTTAGGTCAGTAGGCTCCCACCAGAGTCACACTGGCTAACCGCCGTTTCCCTACTGCCCCCTGCTGTTTGACCCCCGTGCATGTAGGTCCTAGTCCCAGTATCATGACACAACTAAAGAAAACAAGTAGTTATCATGTATCATCTTGTTACTTAATATCACCATGTTTATTAGACCCTAATTAGGACTCCTTAGGACAATAGAATGACTGCTGTAAATGGATTGTATGGATTGTACGTGGTGTGAATAAATGAGCCTATGCAGTCATACAGTGCCTCCAAGTAGTATTCAACCCCCTGTAAGATTTTGCTAATGCATGAAGTTGTAAATAAGTTACAGCCATAAAACTTTGTACAAAATTAACATTTATTAACACATGCCTAAATATTACAAATGAAAATATATAAGTTGCTCAATTAAATTATACTACATTCAAAACATAAATATTAGGGTCAGTTATTATTCAACCCCTATGTTTAATATTTTGTGGAATAACCCTTATTTGCAATTACAGCTATTAATCATTTTCTATAAGATTTCATTTTCAGGCTGGGACAGGTCTCTGGAGTTATCTTGGCCCACTTCTCCATGCAGGTCTTCTTCAAATTGTCTAGGTTCTTTGGGCATCTTATGTGCACTTTATCTTGAGCTCCTTCCACAAGTTTTCAATTGGGTTAAGGTCAGGAGACTGACTAAGCCACTTCAACACCATAATCTTTTCCTTCTTAAACCAGGCTTTGGTTATCTTGGCTGTGTGCTTGGCGTTGTTCTCCTGTTGGAAGTTGAAATGACGGCCCATCTTAAGATCCTTGATGGAGTAGCAGAGGGCTTTGGCCAAAATCTCCAGGAAGGCTGTGCTATTCATTTTCCCATGGATGCAGACCAGATGGCCAGGCCCCTTGGCTGAGAAGCAGCCCCACAGCATGATACTGCCACCACCATGCTTGATTGTAGGGATGGTATTCTTGGGGTTGTATGCAATGCCATCCTTTCACCAAACACTCCGGATGTGGTTGGCACTGAACATCTCGAGCTTGGTCTCATCAGACCAGAGAAACTTGACCCAGTCTGCCTCAGAGTTCTCCAAGTGATCATGAGAAAACTTAAGACGGGCCTTGACATGACGCTTTGCAAGTAAAGGTACCTTACAGGCTCTCCTGGAACGGAGACTATTGTGGTGGATTACGTTACTTATGGTATTTATTCAAACCAATGGGCCCACCACCATGAGATCTTCTTGGAGTTCTCTTCTTGTTGTCCATAGGTAAATCTTTGGTCTGTTTGGCCTGTGCACAAGAGGAAACTTTGAAAGGCTGTCCAGGCCGTGTAAGCTTAAAAGTAGTTCCATGAGCCTTCCACTTCCTAATAATGCTTCCAACAGTGAAGACAGGCTAGGCTCAACTCCTTTGAAAGGGTTTTGTACCCCTTGCCAGCCTTGTGACCCTCCATGACTTTGGCTCTAATGGCCTTGAAATGCTCCTTAGTCTTTCCCATGTTGACAATGTTTGAGTGCTGTTCACTTGTTTGGGGAGGGGCTTTTATAGCCAGAAAAGGCAGGAAAAAACATAAGTAATCCAAACATGTGAAGCTCATTGTTCTTAATATCTCAATTACTTCTTAATATTTGAGGAAACCAAACAGAATTCTGGTGATGTGAGTGGTTGAATAATAATTTACCCTCTGGTAAACTTAGCAAATTTGCAAAAAATAAAAAAACAAGTTAACTCCAAATGTGTAAACCTGCAAAATCTACAGGGAGTTGAATACTATTGGATGCACTGTATGTGAATACCTAGGCTATTTTTTATACCTATGAATACCTATGTTATATAGCAGTGATATTTATTTGCAACACTGGCTATATGTTTCAGTTAAATTAATGGCACTTTGATTATCAGGTCTTTTAAAAAAGAACATATTTATAAATTATCACAATAATTTAAACACTACTGTATGAAATTTTATGCATGTAGTGCATTATAATATGCATTACACAAGAATTATAATTTGGTATAATAGACCACATGGCTGTAATTAGACCTGTTTTAGTAAAAAAAAAAATAAACATGAATTGTTAGCTTAAATTGTTAATAGTTTTTTTCTTCATTATTCTCACCTGTGCTATCTGTCTCCATATTCACAGTGTGATATATAAATTAAATCTGGATGTCACTATTGATTCTTTGATGTATTTTCATACCTATGTTTATATGGTGGGCCAGAAAGTCACTTCACAACTGCATTTATGAAGCAAAAGTTCTTCATACATTAAGGAAAAACACAACAACATAAAGTCAGAACGCAGCATTTCCAAAATGCTGCATTTAGTAAAAACACAACAGTGTAGCAAGCAAAAGTTGAGTACAAATACTCTTACAAGCTGAACACAACAGCATTAACAGAACTGAAAAACATTTACACCAATGCTACATTAGCACTGCTTACACTGGAAGTGGTCCTGGCCATTAGGGGTTTTCAATTTCCATGTGAAAGGTATGTGATGATTTCCTACAGAATTGCTACAAAGGTTAGTTAATTTGTTAACTTTGTTTACTCTATATTACATACTTAACACATAATTTCCTCAATATGTGCTCTTGTCTGTACTCAGATGTCTGAATCTCATCTCGTATTTTCTGCCTAACCATTTCAGGGTTTCAGTCGAAAGCAAAGAAAGCGATGATCTCTGTACCGCACAACCCCTACCAGCTTTGGATGTATTATATTTAAGACTAGTGTTGTGTTACAGAATAAAGTTATAAGATTTTTAGTGGAGAATGTAGATTTATGTCGTTTAAACTTTAACTTTCCCAAACAATAAGCCTTGGATCACAAAGGACCTCAAGGAAGTCCTTAACAAAAAGAAAAGGGTCTTCTTCACCGGCTCCGAATCCGAAAAGAAAGACATTAACAAGGCAGTCAAACAAGCCATAAAAATTGCAAATCAGAAATTCAAAGATAAGGTTGAAGAACAATTCACACAAGAGAACCTCTACTTATCCTGGCAAGGGCTAAAACACATGGCTGCTGTGAATACCCTTACCAACCATGGTGACTCCATCCAGGTAGATAGCAGCAGTACAGCAGCCCTCTCCAATGACTTCAACCACTTCTTCAACAGGTTTGAGAGAGACAACTCGATCCAGTTAGAAAAAACCAGGACCATACTCCAACCTACGAATTGTGCACTCACCTTCAGCAGCGCTGAGATGACAAAATCCCTGAGGTGGACAAGAGAGACCAACTCACCGGGCCCAGACAACATCAGTGGTCATGTCCTAAGGCACTGCGCAAAACAGCTCGGTGACATTTTTCAGACTCTGTTCCAAAGATCCCTCGACAGTTGCACAGTACCTCAGCTATGGAAACACTGAACAGTAATTCCCATCCCCAAGAAAAGTACAGCCAAGTTACTCAGTGACTTCAGACCAGTGGCTCTCACCTCTCTCGTGATGAAAGCTATAGAGAGGATTGTAAAACCACATCGTTGGAGTCACCAACTCTCTGATGGACCCTCTCCAGTTTGCTTATCGCAAAAGTAGAGGTGTCAATGACGCCAAGGTATTCATCATAGACACAATTCACAAGGATATGGAACGCCCTAACACTTCAATCAGATTCCTGTTTGTAGATTTTTCTTCGGCCTTCAATACCCTCCAGCCTCAGATTCTGCCTCACAAACTGTCCTCCCATTTTCAGCTGGATGATCAGCTCATTCTGTGGGTACTGGACTTTCTAAAGGTGCTGTCACAGTGCCCAAAAGTGTGCATTGCTACCGACTTGCAGCAAAAAATGTGGATTTTGTGCAGTCATCCGCAGTCATCCGTAGTCCCCAAAAAAATGGTCCACAATTAAGAATGTGTAACGTCAGAATTTCGTTTGAATTGTGCATGCATTGGGACCACAACATGAGTTTTGCGTGTGTCCTGCGAGTGAGGTGTGGATGTATAAGGTGCGTGCTCCTGCCACGCAGCATTCAGTGGCCGTGCAGTGTTGTCGCCGTGCACAGACGTTATTTGTGACCGACTTGCAGTGGTTATATTCCCGATAAGGTCGTCGTTTTCGTAATTCACACTTAATACATTTTTTAAAGAATTTTTTACGCTCACACATGTTTGCAATCATCCGCATCATCCTCAAATATCCGCACTCAAATTTTGAGCATGCTGCGAGCATGTCATGTTTTATGACCAATATATTCTTACCACACACGCTACATACTCGTCTTTGGCAACCATTGCGGAAATAAGCGACTGCAAAACGTTAATGTGCGATTGTATTAAGACCATAATCACAGCTGTGTTGCAACAGAATGGTGGTCATATTGAGGCATCAGAATGGAATGTCTTCTGCAGAACAATCGTGAGCAAGCTCAAAATTTGAGTTGCAGAAATGTTTCCCTCTTGTGGATTATACGAACATGTGCAGATGTATGAATGTCTGAAGTACGACACTACTACTGTATCGCGATTATCCCATTTATTTGGCCACAAGTCGGTAGCAATGCACACTTTTGGGCACTGTGACAGCACCTTAACCAACAGATCACAGAGAGTACTGGTCAATAATGCTTACTCCGACTTACAATATACATCCACTGGTTCTCCTCAGGGTTGCGTTCTCTCTCCGTTGCTATTCATCTTATATACAGACGACTGCAGATCGACTGATCCCAATTTCCTCCTGGTCAAGTATGCCGATGACACAGTTCTCTTGTCCATGTTGTCAGGCCCATCACAGTCTCACAGTCCAGCCCTCCAGGAATTTGTGGACTGGTGTGATAACTCCTGCCTTGAAATGAATGTCAACAAAACCAAAGAGATGGTGGTGACCTTATCTAACAAGCAGCTGCCGCAAGCTTCATCAGTCACCACCTTAATCCATGGAATGGTTGTTGAACTGGTGGATGAATATAAATATCTGGGTACCATCTTTGACAACCAACTGAAATTCTCAGCCAACATGGAGGAGATTCT
>JAVSBU010323448.1:0-11176 GCA_033118015.1 Loricariichthys derbyi | reverse complement strand
AAAGATGAAGAGAGTCACTGTTCTCAGCAGTCTAAGCATGGAGCATGGTGGGGATGGTGGTGAAGAACTGCTTGGGTTGAGATGAGAAAGAAGAGCATTTCAGAATTTGAGGGGCACCAATTGCGAATCAATCAAAGACTGTAGTTCATCTGTTTCTCAATTTACTTTATTAGTCCCCTTTATTCTGTTCTCTAATGGTCACGACTCTCTCAGATCAGGTTCTGTTATGGCTGTGGACATGTGCCGTAGCCGAGAATGTGTGTGTTTATGTGAGAATTATGGTGTGTTAATGTGTTTTGTGCTAGTATGATTTGATCAGACACAGCAGTGCTTCTAGAGTTTTAAACCACCTCATTATCACTGCTGAATTGAAAATAGTCTACCTACCAAAACTGTCCAGGTACCAGCTTCCTGTGAGCACTGACGAAGGATTAGAGGATGACTAACACAAACTGTGCTACAACAGATGAGCTCCTGTCTCTGACTTTACAACTACAAGGTGGAGCAAGGTGGTGAGTGTCTCTTATAAAGTGGACAGGGAGCCAACAGTGCATTTAAACTCCAGAAGCTATACTATGTCTGATCAAATTAGATCAGCTAAACACACACTAACCCCATCGGTGTCACTGCAGTGCTTAGAATGATCTATCACCTAAATAATACCCTATCTATGACAGTTCTGACCATTAGAGAACAGACTAAACTGGACTAAAATTATAAAGAGAAAGACTACAGTCTGTAATTGTAGAACTACAAAGTGCAGTGACCATTACAACCCATATATTTCATATTTTTATTGAACTTCATTCATTTGTTACGAAACATTTATTCCTGCATTTCAAGCATGGAACATGTTCCAAACAAAGTGGGGATGTGGCAAAAAACAACAGCTACATATTAATGTGATTTCAAACATTTGCTTATTTCAGTCCTAGCTTTTGCTGATTTGGCTTGTTTTGCATTGTCTAGTTGAAAGATTCACGGACATCCCTGGGAAGATCTCTTGAATGCAGATAATGTTGCTTTAAAATCTCAATACGCTTTTCTGCATTAATACTGCCATCACATAAGTGTAAAGGACCTCTGACAAGGGCATGGACAAAACCTCATACCATAACAGACCCTGTCATTAGAACATATTGTTGATAAGAATCTGCATCATCCTTTTGGTCTGGAGCACACAGCGTCCATTTTTTTTCCAAAAAGCATCTGGAATGCTGATTTTTCTGACTGGTGGTTCTTGATGCAGTGTCATCTGAAGGACTGAGGATCACGGGCATTCAAGTTTGAACCCTTAAGCTTCCACCCTTGTCTTTTACACACTTAAATTTCTCCTGATTTCTTGAATCATTTAATGATATTATGCGCTATATGCAAATCCCTTCCAATCTTTTGCTATGTGTTGTTTATAAACCTTTTATTAATTGTCTCACAATTTTGTTGACAAACTGGAAATCCTCTGCCCATCTTTGCTTCTCAAAGTCTCAGCCTGTTGCTTAAGCTGCTTTTGTACCAAATAATGATCATAATCACCTGTTGATGTCACTTGTTTGAAATCTCATCATAATGTCTGCAAATAAATAAAAGTCAAAGTAAATGTAAGGAATGCAGCACATTTTTCTATTTGCAAAATTTTTCTGATTTTGGGTTGTGAATTGAAAAAAATAGAATGCCCTAGACTTTTGCACAGTACTGTAGGTGTGAGTTATCATTACATTGTCTGCAGCATTGCTGACTTGCTTGTTTAAATATTGGCAGCTGTCCATTACTCCATGAGAAAAACCAAAATAAACTGGCCCTGACTGAACTGAAGTCTCTCAAAATTTTAGTCAGATATTTGCAAATATATGTGCAAATCTGATGGAGAAATATCCAAACAAAAGGATTCTCTAGTATTATATCTGATTACTTTTCCAACCTCATATTTTTTTCCAGATTTTTAAAAGGATTTTGCAGTTAGACTGTAAGACAAAAGGGTATAATTGTAACGAGGAGGCTGCTTCTGTGTTTGAAAAGCAGTCTCACTCGTGGGATCTTTAGGTGGCCGCACCGCAATTAGCGGGTTCTTATTGCCACCTAGCGGCGAAGCGCTGATGCACGCCTAATAGGTATCAGCTGTGAATAGGCTTTATAAGGCAGAGGCAGGCCAACGAGCAACGAGCTGGCATTTTAGCAGTAATGCTCTGCTTGAGAGGGCTTGCACGCCACTCTTGCTCCAGACCTGGCTTCTGCCTGTGGCGTGCAGCAGCGGAGCTAGAAGGCGCACTAATATAATCCTGGTTATCTTTGTGTTTCAGATTCGGTAGCTGTGGACCGAGGCACGTCCTATCCTTGGAAACCCAGAGGGAGTTAGGGCTAAAAGTACCACCTGCCCTTCGTAGAGGGTAGGTGGAGTACGGGATGGAGTTCGGAGGAAATGATAGGACTTGTATACAGACAAGGGAAAGAGGAATCCCTCTGGTGTCATAAGCCCCCCCACCCAGGCACCCCCTGGGCCCACTGACTGGTTGTGTGGGTACGGCCAGGGTGGTAGACACCACTTTTAGGGGTACAGGAGATACCCCCGGTGAGGACCATGCCGGCGATAAGAGGTCCGAGGTGAGGACCAGACCGGTGCTGGCCACACATAAAAGGAGTTCCGGCAGTGGGTGCCTATATTGTCGTGAGTGCCAGTAGGCCTGGGGCCTTGTCCTGGATCCAGCCTATCTCTCCTCATTGGGTCGTTCGGCAGGGCCAGCCGTAGACCCATGGACGTGCTCTCAAGGTCCAGTGCGCCCTAGCTTCCGCTGATCCCGAGGGTCAGCCGGCGAGGCTGCTTTAGTTCTGTAATCTTGGTTTTGGTTATCTTTGGTTCTTCTTTTGGTTTTGTTAATAAATATATGTTTATCTTATGCTGTCCTGCGCTTGGGTCTCATTATTACACCTAAGCCCCCACCTCATTACAATGATGGTATTCTAAAGGTACTATATGTAATATTTAATGTTAAAATTATTTTCCTTTTTTATTAAAAGAAACTGATAGTAATGTTGGAAAAGCAGTGTAGTACTGATGGTTATGCAGGACACCAGTGACTGCCTGTCTTGCTGCTGCTATCCACCTTGGCATTGCATGGACTGTACAATAGCTCAAGTTCTCTCACTATCTATATCTGAAATCTTCCTATTAACTAGCTGTATTTCATGTACTTATCAATCCGGGTGTCAACCTAATGAGAATGGATTCCCCTTTTAAATCTGGTTCCTTTCGTTTCTTCTTGTCATTGAGGGAGTTTTTTTTCTTGCCACAGTTGCCACTGGCTTGCTCAAAAGAGGCTTATACTCAGGTATGTGTAACAACACGTGTTGTAAAAAGCACTATACAATTACAATTTCTGATTGGCTCTTTGATTGATACTGTAGTATATAGTAATGGGCCATTTTCATTCATGTGGAACACTGGTGTGTTTGTGGGATGCAGGTGAAGAATCAAACCAGCAGGTCTGTGCCAAGTGGATCTTTTTGGTCTGTGTCTGAGCTCTCTCCTGGATCATATGAGCTGCTGCAGCCAATGGTGACAATGGCTGAGAAAGAAGAAGGAGAAGAACTTGGGCATGAAGATGACATTGAAGATACACTAAGAGAAGTCCCTCATGAAATATCCTCCGAGTTCTCTTGTGCTCCATCAACAGACAACACTGTTGACTCAGGTAACATATCTAATTACCTGCCTAATATTGTGTAGGATCTCCTTGTGTCACCAAGGCTCTAAGCCATCAATGCGTGACTCCACATGACACCTGAAGGTGGCCTGTGGCATCTGGCACCAAAAGCATTGCAACATTCCTATAAGTTATGACGTGGGGCCTCCATGTATCTGACTGGTTTGTACATCACATCTCAGATACTCGATCAGCTTGAGATCTGAGGAATTGAGAGGCATGTCTGTCACAGTCAGCAGATCCTGCTCTCTGACCACTAGAGGTCAGGTACGGATCACGAAAGCACCCAGAGCCGCTTTGTGCCCACAGAAAGACACGAAGCGGTGATTGGGACACAACAAGATACACCTGTAAGCGTCTTTAAAACTCAGGTGTTCACCAGCGAATCTTGTCACGTTCTGTGACTGCTCTTGGGCCCAGATCATTGGTGTCCTAATATTCAGGCTCTGTGGTTCGCGTTGCTTTTCAGGTTTTTGATGCGCTTTGGTCTTTCCTTATTTCCCAATTTTTTCATGTCGGGTAATGTCAGCGTTCGGGTTTTTGCACGGCAGGTTTTTTGTTTCCATTTAGTGACGTCCGCTTTTAGCACTCACTCCCTTTTCAGTTTCTGCTGTTTTTCAGAGCGTTTGTCTCTGTGTTTTGGTTTTCCCTTCCTCATCAGGTTTTCAGTTTATTTTTGCACTCAAGCTCTGACTTGTTACTTTTGTTAACTCACCTTTTCGTTCCCCATTTAGCATTAAGTACACCCATCCTTCACCCCTCCTCTTCTCCATTCCTTTTTTCCTTGATCCTGTCCACGTCCAACATAGTGATGGCTTCTTTGGTGGTTACTATTTCTCTTAGAGACAGAGGTACCAACTCTCCCGCCAAGGGGGAGGCTGAGTAGGCACTATTCCGGATTAGTCAGGAGGGAGGAGGTAACCAATAAGGCCGTAGACAGTGTAGGGTCAGTTGGGACCCACTACTGTTGTCAATACTTGGCACGCATGCCATACACTCCCCCTATTGGCAGCCCCCTGTGCATAGGTCCTTCAACCAACATTATGACAGAAGGATGCAACCAGCCCATGGACCTAGCGGGGGCTGGTGCCAGCGATCCTAATATGTAGCGGGCCATCTGCTTCCAAGGAGCTCTGCTCAGATCCCATGAGCAGCAGCTCCATGAGATTGAGGGCACCCTTAATTTTAGGTAATATTCTAATTTTCTGGGACCCTAAATTTAGGGTTTTTATCTGTAAGCCACAATCATCACATTCAAAGGCTTGAAATGTTTAACTCTGTATGGACTTCACTTTCTGAAATGAGTGACAAAAAACATTGAATATTTTCTTGATATTCAAATTTTTTGAGATATACTAGTACAGTGGTGTAATGAACTCAGACGGGGTTTGGAAGCAAACGTAATTTAATAGGCACAAAACACAAAAACTGTACAGGCAAAGAGTGTTGGGAACTCAGGAAGCGAAAGCAAAGCACAACTAGATAAAACACAACTTAAAGAGGAACGCCAAAACGAAGAGGAACTAAGCCAGTCGCCTCCAACACTCTGGCATGGAGGTTCTGCAGAAAAAAACATAGAACCAGGTCAAAACTACAAGGAGCACGATCAGAGTCTCAAAAACTAGCATATAGCACACGAAAAGCAACAGCCTAGAAAGCGTATTGACCCACAGAGAGCTCCAGCCAGCGAGCACTTTTAAAGGAGTGAGGAGAGCTCAATTAGCACTACTTAAATGCACTGCAGGTGACAATAAGCTTGCTGAGTGCTCTGCGGCATGTGTCTTTATGGCTGGTTGGTGTCACTCTGGTGGACTCTGGTGGCCATAGACCTGACAGCGCCCCACCCCTCCAAAGGGCTAACTCTTAGAGCCTTCTTCTTCTTCTTCCCCCCTGGGCCTACCTGGCTTACGTGGCGCTGGTTTATTGGGGAACCGCCAGTGGAAGTCTTCAATGAGTATCAGATCTAAGATGTTTTCAGCTGGGACCCAACTGTTCTCCTCTGGACCGTAGCCCTCCCAGGTTACCAGGTATTGTATCTGGCCCTGTCTGTGCCGGGAGTTAGTGAGCTCCTTGACCGTGTAGGTGGTCTCACCCTTAGCCTCCACTGCTCCTGGAGCTTGAGACTCCCCCCTCCTGTCGTCCAGGGGCCCCTCTTTGGCTGGCTTGAGTTGACTGACGTGGAAGACAGGGTGGATCTTACAGTGGAGGGGTAGTTGTACTTTGTAGGCCAACTCATTAATCTGCCTGAGGATCGGGAAGGGACCTATGTACTTGGGGTATAGTTTCTTAGGACCTGATTCCTGTTGGAGGGTCTTAGTTGCCATCCAGAACCTATCTCCTACCTGGTACTGGGGAGTCATACCTCGGCGTTGATTGGTGTGGCATTTCATCTGGGTGATGGCTTTGGAGCGTCATTGGTTGGTAAGTGCCCAGACCTTCTCACTTCTTTTGAACCATGCATCGACTGCCAGGGTATCCATAGTGTTGGCGTTCCAGGGGTACAGTGGAGACTGGTAGCCTAGGACACACTGAAAGGGTGTTAAATTGGTGGCTGTGTGCTTGAGCGAGTTTTGTGGGTACTCCACCCGCAGCAGATACATTACCCAATCCTGGGGATGATGGTGGCAGAACCTCACTTGGAGACTCACCGTAACCCCCAGCATGTTCATGAAATTGGTCCATACTCTTGACATGAACTGGGGGCCTCGGTCGCTCACCATGTCCTCAGGTATCCCAAAGTAGCGGAACACCCTCTTGAACAAAATCTCCGTCTCCATGGCAATCGGGAGGCCTGGCAGGGGGACAAAGCACACAGACTTCGAGAACCGATCCATGATGACTAGGATGGCGGTGTTACCTTGTGATAGAGGAAGATCGGTCACAAAGTCTATTGCTAGGTGGGACCAGGGACGTTCTGGCATGGGCAATGGCAGGAGGTTACCTGCTGGCAGCACTCTGGGGACTTTAGCCTGCACACAAATGGAACATGAGAACACAAATTTATTAACATCTTTGGCCATCTGGGGCCACCAGTATTTACCCGTCAGAAGATCCAGCATGCACTTCGTCCCTGGGTGTCCGACTCCCGGCGCAACGTTTCCCAGCATGTCACGGAGTACCTCATCGATCATGTTCTGAAAGATGCTCGGTGCCGCAGCCAGACCATAAGGCATGAACAAGTATTCAAAGTGGCCAGAGGTGGTGCTGAAAGCCATTTTCCACTCATCACCCTGCCTCATGCGAACCAGGTTGTAGGCAGTGCCGAGGTCCAACTTGGTGAACATGCAGGCCTCTTGCAGTTGCTCCAAGACAGGTCGATCTTGCAATCATACTCCCTGTGAGGTCGTAGGCCCTCGGCATTCCTTCTGCTAAATACCTCAACTAAGGTCCCGATAGCAGGTGCTAATATTGATAGCCTGATCAACCTGGGGGCTCTTGATGGTGGTAGCGCTGACCCGGAGGGGTTGTGTTCACAGGCACTGGTCATGGCAGTAATGAGACCAGGCTTGACTCTCCCGTCTGTTCCAGGAAATCAAAGGATCATGACGGCTCATCCACGGTAGGCCCAGGATGATGGGGTAGTTGGGAAGAGTGGGGCACTAGCAGCATGATGTCCTCCTCTTGGAGCACTCCCACCGTCAATTTTAGTAGGGGTGTCCAGTGCGAGACGCTGCCTCCCCCTATGGGTCCTCCGTCAATGGCCCTCATCTGGAGCTGGTGTTGAAGCTTCACTGCCGGGATACCGAGGGCCTGCAGGGTGGCTCAGTCCATGAATCTCCCAGCTGCTCCAGAATCTATAAGGGCCAGGAGAAAAAAGATCTGATTAAGGTAGCTAATCTGTACTGGAACTATTAGCTCTCGTATGGCACAGTGTGGGAACTGACTCACCATGTTCGCCCAAGGGTTGTGAGGGGCTGGTCCTCTGGAGCATGCTGGACACTGCCTCACCCTGTGCCCAGACTCACCACAGTACAGGCAGAGGCCCTACCTGGACCGCCTCTGCTGCTCCTCTGCCGACAGACAAGAGCATCCTAGAACCATGGCTTCTGGCTCCGAAGGGTCAGGTGTCAGCAGGTCCTCTCTGGGATGAGCCCTGAGGAGATGGTCGAGTCTGATGGTGGTGGTGATTAGGGTCTCCAGAGTCATAGCATCGTCACGGCAGGTCAATTCCCAGCAAACAGCGGGGTAGAGACCATAGCGAAAGGCTGCTTAAAGAGCGGGCTCGTTCCACCTGCTGGCTGCGGCTATGGTCCAGAACTCTAAGGCGTACTCTGCCACGCTGCGGTCGTCCTGCTTCAGCGTGAGCAGTAGTTCTCCTGCTTCTCGGCCCTCTGCCGGGTGATTAAAAACACTTTTGAAGTGCGTGATGAAGTTGCAGTAGACACGAGTCAGAACATCTGCATGCCTCCAGACGGCTATGGCCCATTCCAAGGCCTGGCCGCTCAGCACACTGATCAACAGTGACACCTTCTGCTCATCAGTGAGGGACCCCTGGGCCAAGAAGAAACGCTCACATTGAAGAAGAAAGCCTGGACATTGGGATGGATCGGCGCTGTAGTGTTCCGGTAAAGGAATGGGAAGCATCGGGCATAGCGCAGCTATGACTTGGACCTGAGGACCCGAGGACCTCTGCTGCTTCCATGTCAGTGGCGGGTCAATCTGTAATGACCTCAGAGCGCTCTGCGGCACGTGTCTTTATGGCTGATTGGTGTCTCTCTGGTGGCCTCTGGTGGCCATAGACCTGACAAGTGGTACCTTGAGATACAAGTTTAATTCGTTCTGTAACTGAGCCCGTAAGTCACTCAACTTGTTTATCAAACAAATTTCTCCCATAATAACTGAAATATATTTAATCCATTCCAGCCCTGTGAAACATCCCCAAACCATCCTAAATTATGAAATACATGTTTCTAATTAAGAAACACACATGTATAATTATCAATACATAACAAAATATATGAAATAAAAATAAAAAAGTGTTATTTAGTATTGTATTCTTACCTTGGAGACAGATGAGTTCGGCTAACGGAGGTGAATGGAGGAGGAGGAGGAGGAGGAGGGAGTAAGGGATGCAGCCACTGTAGACACATAAACTAAAACTGCACTTTCTTTACTTAAAATGAAACCACAAAAACTTAATTGTAAAAAAACGCACTTTCTTAACTTTAAACTTAACCTAAGCCTAACTATGTATTTTTCATTTAATCATCACCTGTTTTTGGCTTTTTCGCTGCACTTTCAGCACTTTCACTTGCATGCCTTTTAAAATCTATCCAAAGAGCTTTTGCTTTTGCCTGCGTTTTGAAATGTTATGGAAATGTGACAAACAAGTGTCATTAAAAATGCTAAAGCACGACCAGTTAACTTTTTTTGGGTGTTTCTTCAATCGTCATCATTCTCTTCTTCTTCTCACCACACAAAAATGTTAGTATAAAATAGAAAAATTGTGCAAAAACGAGTACAGTGCATGAGATTATACTTGATTGTGCAGGTAACACATGAGAAAGAACGAGATGCAGGTGTTGTGCTGCCGATATTGGACCCGTGCACCAACACGCCAACTAGCGCCAGCTTTCCGAATCACAACTCATATCTTGGAATTTCACTTGGATCTTGAACAACAATATAGACCGAATCGCAACTCATATATTAAAAAATGCATATATGTTGTGCTGCTCGTGTCTCAAGGTACTACAGTATAACATATTGTTAATGATTCAACCCCAACATGTGGATACAAATGTGAATACATTACTCCATAATGCACTTTTCCACTGATCTTCTTTCCAATCTTTGTGAGCCATATCATATTGTATCATATCGTATCATATGAGTTTTTCCTCACACCCACATCAACTCCCCCAACACACATCACTCATTTAGCATGGGAGTGTTAGAGAACATCATACTGCATATTTCTTACCTGGGAAAAAAATATAAATTCAAAAATCAGAATATGGTTTCTGACTGTTTACATAAGTGTTTAGTCAGATTCCCATCCTAAAGTCAAAATATCATAAACTGGACCATTGTAAAATGGGGATTACCTGTAGTCTCAAGAAGATCAGTCTCTGTTTAAAGTAGATTGTTTTGACAAATGTCAACATTCCATACTTAAAGTGAGTTGATGAACATTTTGGTTGGGGGAAATGCACCCCTAGCCCCTTCCTCCAATGTGAGTCCATGGGAGTCACCATTGGAATACTGTATGCACTGCAGTTTTAGATATCTGCTCAATTTTTATGCAGTACAGTCACTTGTAGCCATGCACAGTGTAATACAAAAAGCATACTTAAAATATAAATTGTGATTTTATAATGAACCTATTAATAAATATGTGATTTTGTGTTATTGGAGCCATTGATGACAACTGCACAGCAAGTGACGTGCAATGGAGGATGGGGCAAGCATCTTACGTGCAGGAACATTACACACTAACACGGTGCTCTTTGAGCAGTGAGAGAGGTGTGTTCCCCTTCCTGTGTCCTCCCACAGAGGATCACTGTCAGGGTATGGATGGTGCATCGCTCCCTCATGGCCTGGAGAGTATGCAGGCTCAACCTGCCTGCGGTCTTACATGTTGGGACACACCAGGGCAACAAAATACCTCCATCAACTCATCTGTGCATGCAGAATCTAGAAAGGTAAAAAAATTGAAGGTGCAGTATTATTTATGAAACCTCATTTACAATGAAGTTGGGATGTTGTGTAAAACATAAACGAACACAGGATATGTGTATTGTGTCTAGATGAATTAGTATTCCAGATCTTTTTTGTAAAAAGTGGACACCATGTGCTCCAGACCAAAGACGAAAAAGACCATCCAGAACTTTATCAGCAACAAGTCCAAATGACAGGGTCTGTGATGGGTTTTGTCAGTGCCCTTGGCAAAGGTCATTTACACTTATGTGATGGCAGCATTAATGCTGAAAAATACATTGAGATTTTAGAGCAACATATGCAGATCTTTCCAGGGACGTCCATGCCTTTTTCAACCAGACAATGCAAAACAAACTAAATCAGCAAATATTATGACTGAAATAAGCAAATTCCTTCAATCTTTCTTCGAGGAACATTGTTTTTAAAGATTTCAGTAATTTTCTCTCAAAAATTTTCTTCAAAGTCTCACCCTTTCTTGGACACTGCTTTTGTACCAAATCATGATCATAATCTCCTGATGATATCATCTGTTTGAAGTCACATCATTATTTTGTTTTTTTAACATTATTACTAGCCCTAAATTGCCACCGTCCCAACTTTTTTGGAATGTTTTGCAGGCATAAAATTCAAAATGAGTGAATATTTGCAAAAAAAAACAACAACAACAATGTCTATCCGCTTGAACATTACATATCTTGTTTTTGTAGTGTAGTCAATACCGTTGAGTCCGAATGACATCATGACTGACCCAGATGTCTCAGACAAACGTTTCCACGTGGCTACTGGTACATATATGTATTCAACCTTTCATCACTCTC
>JAVSBU010323338.1:0-11177 GCA_033118015.1 Loricariichthys derbyi | reverse complement strand
TATATGGCAATCAAAACGCCGGCTAGTTTGCTCCACCCCTTTCCACCGCAAAAACAACCGGAACTACCGCGAACTTCAGTCTATGTACTACTGCCGAATAAACCAGCTATGTGTAAATCAGCCCTTATGTTCTAATATCTATGGTCATTCCCAAATTGAGCAAGGGTTAGGCGACAATGACAAGGAAAAAACTCTATAAGGAAGAAACCTTGGCAGGAACCAAGACTCAAAAAGGGACCAAACCTCCATGGGTGGCCTAAATGTTATATGTAAGTTATGTAATTAATAAGCTTATAGAAATCCTTTAAATAAACAAACTAAATGAATGTAATCAGACAGAATTATAAAATGTTATAGTTCGGTACATAGTCATTGTAGGATTTTGTTCTCAGCGGAAAAGTCTTGACTATATTCAGATTATGATTAGCTTAAAAGGATTTCAGTGGTGAAACCATACTGGAGTTGGTGAGTCCCAGTCCTGTGTTTCTTTGGAAAATTCAGACGCAGTAAAACAAAGTACTGTGCGGTACCGCTTTACCCATACATTATTTATTACTTATTATTAATGGTGTTTGTAAACTCAGGTCTGAAAACAGAGGGGATATTCCGACGCTCTGCCAATGTGAATCAAGTGAAGAACATCCAGCTTAAGTACAACTCAGGTACAATCATACCATAAAACTGAGAATCTGCTCTATACACCTTTAAACCATTGACTGTACACAGGAGGTGTAAATATATAATGTTTACATCTCTAGGTGAGGAGGTGAATTTCTTCGAGATAGGCGATGTGCACCTGGCTGCTGTGATCTTGAAGACCTTCCTCAGAGAACTTCCAGAACCTATGCTGACCTACAAGCTGTACAATGATATTGTTAACTTTCAGAGTGAGCAGACGTCCAATTTAAAAAAGTTCTTCAGTTATGGCTTATGCCTGTATGATTGCTTTGAGGCACCACTTTTTTCAGTCGCCATGTTTGCTTATAGCTGTTACTTATTAGCTGTTGGAAATCTCAGATTTATTGTACATCATTTTTATAACCCATTTTCTTCTTACTGGTTCATCCTGTTGACATTTTTAATCAGTCAAATAAGATAATTAAAAGGTCTGTTGGACTACCAGCTTAGTCAGTGTGTTTGTAGCTCTTACAAACCAGAATCTATTCATCTCAGCTTAGCTGTGCAGTAATTTTATAACTTTTAGCCCCGTTTTGTTTCACTGTAAAATCCTCTTTACTATTTTATCGGTAATATGAGAGTTTAAAAGTCTACTGGACTACCAGCTGAATCGTCTGGAAGGTTGTCCTCAGCCTGCATTCCACTACCACAACCAAAGCTAAGTACCAGTCTTATCATTCATTCACTGTTTTTAAACTGCTGTAGACTTTTACCTAGTTTTGATGAAGAAAATTGATGTTTTGGAGTCTAGATAGCTAGTGACAGTGATAGAAGTATGGTCGTATAAAGTCTGGATTTCACAGGTGTAGATAGTCATACTCTCATTTTGTTAGCAGTCTCACAGCAGGGCAAGTGGGTAACAAACTGATGACAGTCAAAAACCTAAGGCTATCCCACAAGAGCATATTTCTTTACCTGTTCACATATGTTAAACAGGTTTACCCTACTTGATGAACACCCACTGTTCAAAGCCTGTTCAAAGAGCTCTGTCTATAGGAAATACAGTCCTAAGACATATGAAATTATCTACTTATTTAGAGACAGAAGCAACGGTATCCTGAAAGCCAGGGCATCTGACATTACATATAGCCTTATGCCCCTGTCACACATAGCAGTATTTTGGCCTGGGCTGTCATGGGTCAAAAAACCACAACATTACCCTGAATATATAATATGCCTGAATATATAATCATGAGCGAAAAAAATAAATAATGTGTGTTTTTGCCTTAGAATAGATGCTAAATTTAAATGCTATTGTTATTTTTACTATTGCAACAAAAATAAATAGAAATTTAGATACGTGTCAAATTTGCAACATTAGGCATAATGGCCAAAAAGAATACACATATGACACAGTAATAACACTATAATAATCAGGTTTATTCTGTCAAAATAAATAACAAATATCTTTTTTCTGTCAACAAACAGTTTCTACAACACAATTTTTTTAACAGTGTTCATTTTAAGCTTTCTTTTTTTTTTTTTTTTCCCTATATAAACTTTCATCAGCCGTCTAGCTCTCTATATAGGCACCCTACCAAATCATGTAATATATGATTTGGTATGGTGTCTATATAGATATTATAGAGCTTAGCGCACTACCTAGTGCACTCTGAAGCATGCAGTGATCCGTTTGAGATTCAGCCAATGGAGTTAAACTCAGCTGTGTTCAATTTGCCAGAAGAAATAAGCACTTTTTACCTGTGAGTACAACTTTTTAATGTTTAAATCACAGCCCTAATTAAACAAACAAACTGTTTTAGATGACGAATATTAAGTAAATGTCTATATATAACATTAAATTAAGCAATACCTGTAACATTTGTGGAAATCTGTTGTAGTAATCCGTTATCTGTTGATCAGTCATTCACACCAGCTTGGATGAATCGCTCCGGTGTCTCACTTGAACATTCTATGGCATTTATGTCCTTGAATTGACACTAATCCTCCTTGACAGACCATGATTCGTCCTCGACAGAATGAGGCAAACCTCGACAAAGCGTCGATACACTCATGTATCTCGACGTCAAGTCTGGAGAAAATCGAACATGTTCGCTTTTCTCCAGGGTGCGCAGTATGTTGGCCACGCCCTCCCATTATCACGAAAAAGGCCCGGGAAAGCTATGACATGCCCAGGATACTCAGAGTAAACTCAAGTAAGCACGGGAAAAGGCCTTGCCATGACAGCCCAGGCCAAGATACTGCTGAGACAGGGGCATTAGAGAGTCCATAATTGCAGGTTTTGATATAAGGCTTTTGTCAATCAAAGATCACCAAGAGTAACATTATAGAGGCGTGTAAAGTTGCGAAGGGCCAGACAACAGACAAATACATTAAATCTGTAGCAGCCATATGCTGTCACCAAGAACTCAGTTGAGTTCTACTGAGACAGAGTATGTTAGCCTAGTTGTTCAAAAGCAGACTTTTTAAAATAACCTCATTATTATGAACACACCAGTTTTAATATAAATAGCAATATTAAACCAAAACTAGGATTACGTATTAGATCACTGACAACAAAAACAGTTATTTACAATTAAGTCATTACAGATAATTGTTTGCATGAACTTTCTTACTGAAACTTGGACTAGACCTCATGAATGATTAGCTAGATAAAGTTATTTTCAAAACCTTGCTCTTAATGGTCATGTAGGAGGGGTAACAACAAGACATATGCATTACTCAAATGGAGTTACAAGGCTAGTTTGTTTGAAATGCATAGTCTTATGTGCTTGGTTTAGAATAATTTAAAAAAGCTACTTTTTCAGCCTTCTTTTATCTTGTATTTGCATAAAATGATTTGATCTGTTCTCACTATCCCTTTGTACAGTGGTTGCCAAGCGTTTTCTTCAGTGCCCCTCTTTTGTAGATAAGAATATTTAAGCCCCCTGACACACCTCCAGATCTTTTGCGTTTAACCTCCCTGAATGACTTAAGTTTATACAAATTCCAAAACGTCTTATTGAACAAAATAAAATAAATTGAAATATCACCTTTACAGTCGAATTATTACAGCTGACATGTTATGTATTTAAAATGTTTATTGTGTAACAGCATTCAACTTCGTCCACAACTCCCACCTTTACAATAGCTTTACCCCACACCCAGTGAGAGACGGCCCTCACCAAGTGCACGCCTCTGTCTTCTGCCTCAGCCATATTTATTCTGCATCTGCTGCTTTAGGCACATTACAAGCCTTAAATACAATTTAAACATTAACAGAGCATGGTGAACTAGACCATCAATTAAAATGTTGTTTTCACTCGCCTTTAAATTCGCTTCAGTTAGGATCATGTGGAAAAAAGGCTTTCTTCATTGACCATGCCTTCACTAAAACAAACCAGTCATTTATAATGTGCAGGACTTTTCATACCTAGAATTAAGAAGTCACGGTGGTGGGAACGGCATTCTTATATATTGCCCCCAGCTGTGGAATAGCCTCCCCATCTTTGTTTGGGATTCAGTCCCAAACTCTAAAGTCTAGATTTAAACCATACTTATGGCGTGCATGCCTCTGTTTCTGGGATCTGGAGGTGTCTCTGGCCTATCTGCTAACAAAAGATGTTATTGCGCTAGGTGTGTCAGGAAGGGTTGTTGAACTGGGCTGGGCTATGGTTTGGTGTGGTGCATTTTTGCGGGTAGTGCCAAAGATTTGTTGTCATAGAGATTTGTGGTGATCTGGGATGGTGAGGCAGGGCTGCTGGGGTGTGATGTTACATTTAACACAACTCTGCTGTGTATACACTGTTCTTAACATTCCTAACCACATATTCTGTTTTATCTCCAAGCTGTTCTTCCTGGTATGAGTTCCAGGCCCTCATACATTTACCCAGACCACATCTCCACACCCTAACTCACCGTCCCCTCCTACTGTGGACCTGAGAATGGAATGCCACCACAACTGTTACTTGCTAGCCGTGATAACCTTATTACTGGACTGCATAATGCCTAGCCACATTTTAATATTCTCTATTTAATTTATTGTATTTTCTTCTTTTTACATTCACTAGTTTATGCATTCTGTTTGTATTCTGTGTACCAATAATGCTGTTATAAATATATTAGAAATGTATATTGTAAATATTAAAATTATTTCTTACATATGTCATTTATGGAAACCAAGGAGATTGGGTGCTTTTTTTTTAGCCTTGGTCTTCCAAAGCTTTCTTTGTCATCAGTTACCTTGCCACTGTCACCATAGACTTGTTCAGTTGGGGCTGTGGGCCTAGATCGTTGTAAAGCTGCTTTGAGGAAATGCTGTGTTGTTGAAAGCACTATACCAATAAATCTGACTTTGGTTAATTAGGACTGAGAAGTCACACTCTGTTTGCTATCTAGCAAAAGGTTATGGACACACAATAATTGCTTGTAGAAACTGTTAGAATGCAGTTTGCCCCTCTTTGGTTCAAACTGTCTTCTAACTGCCTACTTACTGCCTTCATTTTCTGTGATGGTCTACCAATGCGTTTGGGTTAATAATTGCTATTATGGTGATCCTTTAATTAAACACATGTATTATCCAAAGTACTGTATTATTTACTTTTCTTGAGTTCAGTCATTATAAATAATTGTGATATTTTAGAAACTATCACAGGTGGTTAAATGGAAATTACAAAATGTTCTTTAAAAATATCCAATATACATTTGTCTTACATTATAGCATATGTTTAATGGTCAAATTATAAACTGTACAGTAAAAAAAACAAAAACATGTTTTTGGGATCAAGCAGTAATATACAAGCTGTAACTTACTGTAGGCATCCCAATTAATCTCAAAGGTGTCTGATAGAAAACAAAGTTGGCAAACCTTTTGTTAATGGGGGATGTGTTTTATTAGGTCAGCAAAAATGCATTCCATTAATTCTGAGCCTGTATGCCTCATCTTGCCTGTTAGCTGTGAGTATGACTGAATAAGAGATCACTTATAAGAAAGGGTGTCCATATACTTTGAAGATATAATTTATGTGTAAATTAATACCAATATTATTTCTCCCAGGTGTGGACAGCACTTCTCAAGTCGTTACAGTCCGAAATATGCTGATGTCACTTCCTGCAGAGAACTATGCATCACTGCGCTTCCTCATCAAGTTCCTTGCACAGGTGAGCAAATCATATTTGTGATAATGATTCATGATGCATGGCTTGGTGAGCCATGGAATTAAGGGGCATGTTGTGACTGAAACAAAAAATACAGATGTTGATGTAATGTGCCCTGTAATAATGTTATGGGTGCTTGATTTAGTAGAGTTATGATCGGCATGTACAGTGGTGCTTGAAAGTTTGTGAACCCTTTAGAATTTTCTATATTTCTGCATAAATATGACCTCAAACAACATCAGATTTTCACACAAGTCCTAGAAGTAGATAAAGAGACAGGAACTCAAGTATTATAACACTAGTTTAAAGAACGTAATGAATATTCTGCTGACGGCTTGGTGCCAGATACCACAGGATACAGTCATTGACCTTGTTGGGCCCCAACACAGTATTTTTCAAATGCTTTCCTTTCATGCTATGGCTGATCGGTGTATGTTTAATTTTCACCTCTGCCAGCTTACAAGTTTTCCGTCCCAGATAGCTGTACATCACTGGTGATCCCAATCATCAGAGTATTGATTCATCTCATTATATCCTCTGCTGTTAAACCCCTCGTGTAAAACAGTCAAAGGCATGTGCTTTTTGCTTGTTTGTGCGCCAAAATGATTCTTTTCCTTTGTCCTTTTTGGATGAACAGAGTGTATAGTGTATCTAGTATAACAGTTATCAAGGTTTGTGGTTACTTGGCAGAATATATTTATGACATTTTGACATGTACCGTGCAGTTTTACCTGGAAGAAAAGTGTCTTTGTGACTGCCTAACTATTTAATACCAAAGATATCAAGCACCTGTCTGCCTTTTTGGAAACGTCTGGGTTTTGTCTACATGATGTCTTAATTAAACTAATTGTAATATTTAATATGCTTTTCTTATTGCTCAGTAATACAAGAAAGTATTCAATGAATGTTACTACAGATATAGAATGTAAAAAGATGAGCCAAAGCATTACAACCACTGGTTTATATGTAATGTTGCTACGCATGATGCAAATAAAAGGACTGCGTCTCAGAGGTATGGAATGTGCTACATAAGGGTGCCCCATTTTATCTGGAACAAAGCCATTAGTAGCAGATCATTTAATTCCTCTAAGTTGTCATGGTGGACTTTTCCAGCACATCCTGTGTGTAATCAAATATTCCTCAAATCATCCCAGAATAATTTTTGCAGTGTGGCAGGCTGTGTTATCCGTCAGAAAGAGGCCATTATTTATTGTAGGTGCATTTGACAGAAGAAAGAGGTTATCTCTGGCTGTGTGGTTGTCACACATTTGTTCCATAACCAGCCTTAAGATCTCTGTGATTTGTGCTACATCAGAGCTTATGTCAGTTTTACTAGGTCACTTGGCTTTCATTGTCCTTTGCTGAGCTTTGGGTACCAGCAACACCAGTTTGTGGAGTTTGTGGTTTGCCTGGCACAGTGATGCATGTGATTAGTGCTGTCACCTCACAGCTCCAAGATCCTGGGTTCAATACAGCAATGCCTGCCTGTGTGGAGTTTGCATGTCCCTGCTGTGTCTGTGTGTTTACTTTGGGTCACATTCCAAAGACATGCATTAGATTGGTTGGTCACTATAAAAATGGCCCATTACTAATTATGATGATATAACCTTGTGTCTGTTGTGAATACAGCCTTCAATGTTGATACAAATTAAAACTACTGGAAAACCAGATGGTTTTTGTTTATTTGATTGTTTAAGGTATTTCTGTACACCTACTGGACATATACCTTTAAGGCCAAGGTGGATGGGTCCCATTTTGAGTCTTGATCCTCCCAAAGTTTCTTCATATTAACGTTTAGGGAGTTTTTCCTTGCCACTGTTGCTCAAATTGGGAATAACATAAGTTGTAAAGTTGCTTTGAGAAAATGCTCCATTGTAAAAAGCACTATACAAATAAATTTGACTTTGACATGGGCCAAAATGTTAATCTCCTTAACAGTGGAGTGGTCCAAGGAGTGGTCAAAGTCAAAGTCACTCAGGATTTTACTTCCTCCATATCAAATACACCAACTACAAGAACTGTATGTTCTCTTACTGTCTGATATATGCCCCACATTCGTAACAAGATAATTAATGTTATTCACTTCATTTCAGAGTGGTTGAAATGTTGAGGCTCTTCTGTGTATATTACGTACACACTTTGGATGTGTAGCACATTAAGGTTTCCCACCTTCTTCTGTGCCAAAATAGACCAGCATTCTCATGTGGGCTGTTAGTCATTTGACTCCCTGTGTGGAACTTGGCTTTATTTGAACATTACATTTTGCGTACGTGGTGTAGGTGTCAGCTGACAGTGATGTAAACAAGATGACCAACGCGAACCTGGCTGTGGTGTTTGGCCCCAATCTGCTGTGGGCACATGATGCTGCTTTGACGCTTAGTTCCATTGGACCAATCAACAACTTCACTTGCATTTTGCTCAACCTGCATGAGGACATTTTCAGCCAGTGATCGGTCGAGTCATTGTCCCCAATTTTCAAGCTTCACATATGTGCTCCATCACTGTATATGATTAAAACCTTATGTTTTCATCTCTTCAAACTCTCTTCTTTTAATGTTGCCAAATTCATGAGTGGTGTAAATGTCAGGCTTTGCTGATTCTGGTTCTAAAGAGAATATATTTTCTGTGTATTAAGGAACCATGAGTGGTGATTTGACCCTCTTCCTTTTGCTTGTGTTGTAGCTCAGACAATCAGAAATTTGTCTTCTAGCAAAATTATGGAATAATCAAATTTACAGGATTTTCACCCAGTTACATAGAACATTATGGAGTGACTCCATAATTATTTTCCTTCTTGCAAAAAATATGCCAATTAAAATAATTTATTTAAATTTGTATGTTTCATGAAGCAGAATGTTCAGCTTTTAAAATGTGGTTTGGTGTCATCTTTTTTTTAAGATAGATGAAAATCCTCAGAGTATGAATAATCTGTAATTTTGCCAGAAGTAGTAACTGTTATAGTAATGAGCTCCTGCTCTTAAAAACCGAGTTACATGGATGTATTTGTAACCAGTTTAGGTTTAAGATTGACTGGGGATTTTTTTATTTTTATTTTTTTGTTGTTATAATTTTACTTTTAATATGTTATATTAAATGTAATATGTTTTACAGCATAAGCTTTGTTATACAAGAGAAACATCCTCTCTCGTATGAGCCGTAGTCCCAGCTATGGACCAGTCTAAAGCACTACATAAACTAATACGCTTGTTTCTATTTCCCTGCCTTTAAAGGTTCTCACAGCTTTTTTTATTTGTATGTTGTTTTTCTGGTGTATTAGTATTTTTGCTGTAGATAGTTTGATTCTAATCATAATGTCTACACCACTCATTTTATACTTTGTGTCATGCACGTCTACTGTACCTGTGAACAGATGCTAATTTCATAGTCTGAAATACTCCAAGAATACTCCTGAGTTAGAATCAGTGTCGTTAAAATTTACGATAGCAGTTTTTTTAAACACTGTATTCTGGTGCCATCATTTCAACAGTGCACATCGTCCACCTGATGAACAAGTAAACAGGACCTATTGGACCACATAACTTTCTATTTGCATCTAGTTCTTACACTTGTGTAAAGCTTCTGATGGCAGAAAGGGCTTAGCATGGTGAGCATTCTGAACAGTCCATGTCTAGGTGTTTTCTTACTCAGCAGGAGCACTGCATTTTACTCCCCAACCAGCATTTCTGTTTCTTGTACCACAGCAACTTTTTTTATTCATTCATAGCAGAAGAGAGAGGATTCGTTTCTTCTGTTGAGCTTTGAGCCTTGGGTGCCAGCACCCTGTTGCTGGATTGTGGTTTGTTCCTCCAGGAGCTCCCCACAGGCCTTTTTGTTAGATTGAACATGACAAAAGATCAGGTTTTTACTCCAAAACATTTCTCATACATTCAACATGTCGACTAAAAGAACCAGCTGTTGACTTGCTGTCTAATTTATCCCACTGCTTACTATTTGCTATTGTAATGAAATAATCAGCATTATTTGTTAGCCGCTCTGTATGGGGTTTTAATGTTTTGTCTGATCGGTGTATAGAGCACTGTTAGGCTATAGGTACACAGCTTGTAAGTGTCTAAATTCATTCAGATTCTTTCTTGTATGCTTTGCTGTTTCTCATAAATGTACTTAATAAAAGGAATATTTTCTATTGAAATGATGATGTTCTGGTGATCGTAATGCCTCAGTGCAGCCCAGTGTTGCAGCAAACAATAGCCCTGATGAGTAAATAGTTATTAAAATATTTAAACATAATAAAAACATACTTTTCACATATATATTGTCCTCTTGTATGGAGTGCACTACGAATAATGGAAAAATTTATTCAGGATCAAATAGAGCCTTAAGGCATTACAGAATTTGAGTTGTCTGACAGCCTCTTGTAGAAGCACAGCGATTTGATTCTGAATCAGCATCTGATTGCGTTTGTACTTCTAAAACAGCACAAGCTTCAGTCATGCAGTCAAACAGATCCAGGGCTTCGGTCTTTTAGTTTCTGTCAAGCCTCCAGTTAGGTCTGATGTCGCCTCCTATAGTCATTTACTTAACCCAAGTGACAGACAAACAGTACAAGGTACAGTCTGAGAAACTGAGAGTTAATGGCCTCACTCAAAGGCCTTTAAGCTTTTCAGTGCAGGGATTCTGATCAATAGTCCAGTACCTTAACCATGGCATGATTGGCTGTGGCTGAGGGAGGGGAGGCCAGATGGAGGCAATGTCCTGATGTGGATGGACATTCCATCCAGGTCATTCTCGCCTGCACCCATTGTATTCTAGGCAGGGGAAAAAGTAAGTAGGAGTCCTGTATAGATGGTGTTGAATGCAGGACAGCAGCAATGCACCAGATAAAAGTGAAGCTGGATCCTGTGTACATTAATGCATGGCTCCATGTTGAACATATGGAAATGTTTACTGTACAAGTCCGTCAGTCTCTGTATTAGTGACTTATTGTTCAGTAAGCCAACCCTGAAGACAGTGTGGTTTTGTGCCTTAAGTGATTTAGCCAATCAGTTTGGTTCAGATAGATTAGACACCCTCCTAATTATATTTGTGAACTTTGTGCGTTTCTGTTTGTAACTTAACTCATCAAAAGGATCACATGTGCTATAGAGTTGTATTTCTGATTATATGTGCATGAAGGTTTTTGCTTCCTTTGTCCTCAAGTCTAATTCTTTATCTTCTGAGATCTGTACTTTTGTAAATGTGACAATAAATGGTAAACATGTAACAAAGCCTGATCTGCTCTTCATTTCTGTATACAGTGTTCCCTCAATTATCGTGGGGGATCTGTTCCAGACCCACCCGCAAAAAGTCAATTTCCACAAAGTAGCAACACTATGCTTATTGTAGTAGTTTTACAGTAAGTACATTATTTTAAGTCTTTATAAACTCTTCCCACACTCTTATAC
>JAVSBU010323230.1:0-11178 GCA_033118015.1 Loricariichthys derbyi | reverse complement strand
GAAACAACCTCTGTAGGCTACAGTGGTAAGTATTTAGTTTGACCTCCCCTTACATGTGAGCAATAGCAGCATCTGGCAGCTTCATCAGGATGCCAAGTTGAGCCTTCTGCAGTCTGAAGAAGCTTAATCAGGAATGGTCTTTTTGGAAGGACAGCAGCCCAGAAAGCACTTTTTATAAACAGGCTAAAAGCCTAAAATATGTTAAAGCTCACAAAATTGGGAATGAAGAAAAGTGTAAAAGAGGTTTATGAATTGACATATCCTAGTTTGAATTTTTTTGGGTCCAAGTTCTCGATAATATGTTATATATGGTCATTATGCCATTGCTAAAACAACAAATCTGATTTTTGCCTAATACTTTTGCAGTGTCAGCACTTGAGAAATAAAAGTTCAAAACAGTGTTACACAAAAGTTAAGTTTTGTTTTCTTGGGGGGCCTCAACACTTTCGAGTTGTAAAACAGAAGGGCCATTAGGTAGAAAAGGTTGAGGAATCCTGTGCTGACCAGTCAGGAAGTCCAAAATTCTTATCAAGTAATGCTCCTGGTAAGAATACTGGATTATTCTAGGAAAATATTATGCAAGTTATGAGTATTAAAACATTTTTCTGTACCATCTGTTACAGTTATGATAAGCTATATCTCAAATGTTTCAAAATGTTTATGAATCTTAATATCTACTGCTTGGTGTTTGTCTCAGTGATTATCCTAAACATGATAGTCCGTCTTATTGTGGGGGGACAGAGACAGAGAGAGACTGTCATCATTGCAGGAATGAACACATGGAGGCCATGAGGGAAATAAAAGCAGTTATTTCCCAAGTGCTCCTTGGAGCCACACTTTAACAAGCTGCATATAAAGGCTGAGCAAGGGAGAGCAGGCTTGCTCTTAAGCTGCCAGTGCCTAGGAGGGTGTCCACAGGGCACAGGAACTTGTTAATTGAGAGCTCAATCCTCCTGAGGTTAGCTGCAGAAACGTCAAACCCCATTCGTTTATCTGATATTTCATTAGCTCAAGCAGGCCACACTTGCAGGTACTGTTTAATTAGGACTATGCCACATTGCCATTCCAGCAGGCTCTGTTTGATGATGCAGTAATCTAAAAATGAAAAAAAAGTACAGTAAAAAGCTGAAATTTCACCAGGAGGCACTTCTGTTCAGAAAACATTGTATGTGTGTGGTTTGAAGCTTTTACTCTTTTGCTTTCATGCAATTCACAGCTATGGAAATGACTGGGGCCCAACTGGCAGTGTGGAAGCAATGCGAGAACCCCTCCTGGAGAGGGTGCTAGTCCATTGCAGGATGCACATAAAATGTATTTATATATTTATATAAAATTTATATATCTAGGCCCACAGCTTAAAAAACTAAATTTGAGCAAACCTACGGCAACAGTGTCAAGAAAAAGCTCCCATTATGTGATGGTTGAGACGCCTCGGGATGACCAAGACTCAAAATGGGACCCAGCCTCTTTAGAAAATCTAAATTTAATATGTAAGGAAGCTAAATTACTTATGTCATACATTTATAATAATAATTTAAATACAACATAGCTAAATAGAATAATTTAAATTAAAATAAGATACAAATAATTTAATGAAAAATAACTAAAATAGAGAGAAGAATAGAGAATATTGTGGAGAATATAATACAATAGCATACATTATATACATAATACATAATAGTATACAGTATATTGATCACAAATCACACACAATTGTGAAAACTATAGTACTGTGCAAAAGTCTTAGGCCACCATTAGATAAGATATGCCATTATTTTAGCAATGTTATACTAATGGTGTAATAATTATTTCTCAGTCTCTTTATAAAAAAGCAAGTAGAAGATACAGGAAATTTGTATGCAGTATTAAAAACTGAATTAAAAAATGCAATAAGGCCCTCTGAAGCACGATCCACCGCTAGAGGTCCTAGTTGTAGTTCGGGACTACAACTCCTGGCATGCAGCAAGCGCACAGCCGCTCTTGCCCTAATCAGGGCCGACAAGTGACACCTTTTCCTACAGTTATTTAAAGTCTACGTTTAGCAGTGTTCCTTGTCATGCCCTTGACTCATTCATGTGTTTCCCTGCCAACTGAACTCGTTGCATCTTGGCTTAACGCCATTTACTTTCGCTTTCGCTCGCTAGCCGTTAGCTGCTACTCTTGTTAGCCAATTCTGCAGCTTTAGGTGCAGCTTGCTATGGCTACACCAATGGCCACTATTGTTGCTAACTATTAGCCATTGCCATAGCCTTAAGTGCTGTTCTTTATTCCCTCACAGTTAGCTGCTAACTGGAGCTTAAAGCTCTGCTTCTCCTCATTAATCATTAGCCGCTAACTGCAGCGTAAAGCTCTGCTTCTCCTCATTAGCTGCCAAGCACAGCTCAGCGTTGCTGACCTCCACTGGCCGTTAGCAGTTATTGCAGTTTAAGCACTGCTTCCTTAACCTTTTGTTTTTCCCTGATAAAAGCCATGTGCTTATCAGCCCTCTGGGCTTTTCTATTAAACACCAAGTGCCATGCATGCTTATTAGCCATCTGGGCTTTGTCATTAAAGGGCATGTGCCATTCCCACTAATCAACCCTCTGGGATTTTTTCATTAAATAACAAATGCCATTCGTGCTTATCAGCCCTCCAATCTTTTTCCGTTAAATGTGACTCCCAGCCCTCAGTCTTGTCCATTACTCATCATGCCCCATGCACACGCCTCCTGGCTGGCCCTCATCAGTGGCAGCCCCTACAGTGGAGACGTCCTCCTGGGTCAGCAGGTACCACCCCTCCTGCAAAGAGGGGAAGGCAGAGTAGGACCAGGAGGTCCAAGGTAACTGTTAGGGCCCTTAGGTAGAGCAGGGTCAGTGACTACCTTTGGGCCCCAACCTCCTCGAGCTCACCCAGGGCTCCCAGGCTGGTACTCGATTATATCATCCATGTTCGGATCCTGGTCACGGAGTCGGAGTGGAATGAGGACGTGTTCCAGGTAGGCCTTCATGACCGGCTGAAGGATGAGATGTTGGCCCATGAGCCCCCGTCCTCCATCGCTGACCTCTCCAACATGTGCACCCACATAGACACATGGATGAGGCAGAGGCCAAGGGACCGTGGGTCTCCTGGCCACTCACCACCCATCCCTGGACACCCTGCCTAAACTATTTTCTCATGGAATGGGCAACCCCTATCAAGCTTATTGGGGCTGAGCTCACTCCAGTTCGCAAGTCACCCCCAGAACTTCTTGGAGGAGGAGAAAATAGGAGGGCCAGGCCCAAGCAATAGGGGCAGCCCTAGGCTTGAATTCCACCCAAACCTGTGGCCTATTCTTCCCTGTCCTAATTGGGGGGTGGGGGAAGACTCAGCACACAGCTCTGGGTGTGTATAGACTCCAGGACTGCTGGCAACTTCATCAATGAGGGTTTGGCATGGTAACTCAATCTGGCCCTGGAGGAGCTGCCTTAGGCCACCCCACTTGGCCAATGCTGGGTAGCCACTAGGCCCGAGGGCCATGTCCCACCATCCATGGCCAATCAACCTATGGGTGGGACCCCACACCAAGAGCATTACCCTTCTGTTGTCTTGGGCACCTCACCTTCAGTTGGTGTTGGGGATTCTGTGGCTAAAAGCCCACAACCCGCTGGTTGACTGGCAGACCTGGGCCATAGTTTCCTGGGCCCCCAGGTCCCCCCAGAGCTGCCAGGAGTCTTGCCTCGCACCGGCACATTCCCCATGGGTAGTGGCATCCCTAACTTGGGGAATGGACAGGGTCGGGGAGAAGACCCAGTGGGGTCACACCCAACCCGGGGGAACAAGCCCCTGGGTGGCTGACCCACCAGACCAGGGTTCATGCATCAGGGAGGCAAAGGGGACACCTCTCACCATGCGTGGCCCAGCAAGGGAAGGTCAAAACACTGGAGGTGCCCCTAGATAGGAAGGCACACCTTTGCCCCTGTATCCCAGTGTAAACCACATTTACGCCAGGATACAGCCCCCACAGCTATGCCGCCGGCCCCTCACTGGAGTGAAGGCCCACCAGCTCACACAAGCTGCCAGCTGGTAGACTCCAGCCATGGTGTAGGGAGTCCTGTATGCCTGTATGGATATGGTCCTGTCTCAATTCAGCAGTGTTAAAGTTGTGTGTTTCGCTGCCAAGCAAACACATGCCTATTGCATCTTGACCTAGCGCAATTTACTTTCACTTTTGCTCATTAGCCATTATCCTCTATGTTGCTAGCTGCTTCTGCAGGCTTAGGTGTGGCTTGCTATGGCTACACTGTTGGTGCTATGGAGAGAGATTAAAAGCTCTGCTTCTCCTCACTAGCTGCCAACCGCAGCTCAGCGTTGCGGCCCTCTGCTGGCCATTAGCAGCTAGTGTAGTCTAAGCACTGCTTCCTTATCCTTTTGGCTTTCCCCCTTAAATGCCATGAGCCCTTCGAACTTATTAGCCCTGCGGGCTCTTCCATTAAACGTCAGGTGCCATTCACGCTTATCAGCCTTCAGGGCTTTTCTGTTAAACAGCACGCACCATACATGCTTACCAGCCCTCTGGGCTTTTTCCATTACACGCCACGTGCCACTTGCTGTTATCGACCCTCCGGGCTTTTCTGTTAAACGTTACATGCCATAATGCTTATTAGCCCTCTAGGCATTTTCCATTAAAAGGCACACACCACTCATGCTTATCCGCCCTCTGGGCTCTTGCTTTAAACTCTACGCACCACTCATGCTAATTAGCCCTACATTCTACATGCTTCTCAGCCCTTCAGGCTTAACCGTTAGCATCATGTGCTCTACACAGCTCTCAGCCCTCCAGGCTTAGCCATTAATGTCCTGCGCTCTATGCACATCTTAGTCCTTCAGGCTTAGCTGTTAATTTCACATGCCTTACGCAAATCTCCCTCAGGCTTGTACTTTCCTCCCCTCACCTCATGAGTGCGCTTCCTAGCGAGCCCTTGTCAGTGGAAGCAACTTCAGTGGAGGCATCCACCAGGATCAGCAGGTACCACCCCTCCTACAAAGAGGGGAAGGTGGACTAAAACCAGGAGGTCCGAGGTAACTGTTAGAGCCCTTCGGTAGAGCATGATCAGTGCATTCCAATTTGTGCTGGCTGGCCAGCCTCTCTATCTGTGCACATGTTAAGGTGTGTCCCCCTGATCTTGCGTCCTCAATCCCCTTATTGTCTGCATCATGACAAAAAATTCTTAAATAACAGCTTCTACAGACCACAGTGGCAAGTATTTAGTATTTACCCTTTCACTGGAGCTATAGCAGCATCTGGCATCTTTGTTGGGATGCCAAATTGACACAGTTTGAAGAGGCTTGATCAGGAATGATCTTTTTGGAAACATTTTGAAAAAATGCTAAAGCTCACAAAGACTTTAATGTCACAAAGACTGGAAGATAAGAAGAAAAGAGTATTAGAGAATGACAAATGCAAGATTTGAAATGTAGGGGTCCAATCGTCAACAATAAGTTATTTATGGTAGTTATAACATTGCCAACACAACAAATCTAAAGGTGGGCTAAGACCTTTGCACAGTACGGTATGTTGACAGTAACTTATGAATGTAAATTAATGCTAAGTATCAAAATGTCTTGCCTTTATTCCTTTGCTTTTCAGTACCTGCTGACCTGGCTGGGTTGTGCAGAGATCACATTTAACCTTCATTAAGGTAGTACAATATGTAATTTAGTAAGTGAACACAAAGTCACCCGCAGGCTAAATTAACTGAGATACAATATAATTCCTAATGTGTTCAGACATACATTTGTCAATTAATTAGAAATTTTCCACATTGTCAGCCAGGGACCACACTATTGTCTATCTCAATTAATTTTCTGCAATCTCAAGAGACAATCTTTCCTTTTAATTAACAAGGAGTACACCATGTTATGATTTGACAGTGTAATGTGCAAGAGCTAGTAATATACACAGACCAGACATAACATTATGTCCACCTCCTTGTTTCTGCACATCTAGACCATTTTTTCTAGACCATAAGCTCCACTTATGTGTTTTAAACAGTGTTTAAAAACTCCAGCATCACTGCTGTGTCTGATCTACTTGTACCAGCACAACACACACTAATGCACCACCACCCACATCACTGTGTGTCACTGCAGTGCTCAGAATGATCCACCACCCTAACAGCACTTGATCTGTGGTGGTCTTGTAAGGATCCTGACCACTGAAGAACAGGCTAACAAAATTATGCTTAGCAATAGATGGACTACAGTCTCTAAGTGTAGAACTACAATGTGCACCTATATGATAGATGGAGCTGATAAAATGGACAAAGAGTGAAGAAACAAGGAGGTGGCCATAAATGTGGCTGATCGGTATATACAGTATCTCACAAAAGTTAGTACACCCCTCACATTTCTGCAAAAAATGTATTATATCCTTTCATGGGACATTATAGGAATTAAACTTATATATGAATTAAAGTAAGTCAGTCGATAGATTTACTGTCTTCTGAAAATAACTCAACACACAAAAAGCAAACAGTTTGCAAGCTTTCTGATGCATTCGCTTCAGAAGAGGCTTTCTTCTGGGATGATGGCTATGCAGACTGAGATGATGCAGTGTGTGGTGTATGGTCTAAGCACTGACAGGCTGACCTCCCACTATTATAAACTTCTTCTGCAGCAATGCAGAAGCCAACCTCTGGATATGATGCTTAACACATAGACTCAACTCAACTATGGTACTGTGATGGCCTAATAGTTAAGGTGTTGGACTATGGACTATAAGTTCCAAGGTTCCAATCTCACCTCTGCCAAGTTGCCACTGTTGGGTCCTTGAGCTGTTAACCCACAATTGCTTGGATTGTAAGAATGTATAAATTGTAAGTCTCTCTGGATGAGGACATCTTCCATAAAATTAAATGTAAACTTCTTTGGTCAACCCTGGACCTGTTCCAAGTAGAACCTGTCCTGGAAAACCGCTGTATGACCTTAGCCACCCTGATGTAGTTCAGTTACAGGGTGTTAGTAATCCAAACCATCTTTGTGGAGAGTAACAACTTTCACATCCACAGAGAGTTCTGATATGAGGCTCAAACATGGGTCGCATGTTATTATGAATCTGTCATGTCAGTATTACTCAATTACCAGTGGCAGATTTAAGCATCATGGACAACCATCCAGGGTAAGCCACTTACAGTGGCTGGAGCAAGGTGCTGCAACACAAAAATTGGAAAAGTGATGTGCACATAATGTAAAAAAATTAACACTACAGATTAACATGAACTGAATGGGTTGAGCCGTCTGCCTTCCAATTTCCAATCCTGTGGGGTAGTACTTAATTCTCAACAAGTCAGGTAATTTGTCTTTGAGTGTCTAGATGTGTATCCCGACATTAGTTAGTGTCTTTATCGCCTTGTTTAGACAGACAGTGCAGCAAAGTTTGGCTTGCCCAGGGCACCACATAGCTTAGAAGTGCCACAAAGTACAATATATTGGTACAGTACCTGCAAAAGTATTCATACCCCTCAAACTTGTCCACATTTTTTCACATTACACCCACAAACATAAAAGTAGTTTATAGGAATTTTATGTGATAGACCAACACAAAATAGCAAGTGTGTGTGTGTGTAGTGAAAAGAAAATGATACATGCTGTTCAAAATTTTTAATAAATAAAAATCTGGCATGCATTTGTATTCATATTCAATTAATAAATTAGTAAATAGCTGTGTTAATTTATTGTCAGTATAATTACAGCTGTTCTGTCAAGATCTCAGATGTTCCTTAGAGAACATTAGTGATAAAACAGCAACATGAAAATCAAGGAACACATCAGACAGGTCAGGGATAAAGTTGTGGAGTAATGTAAAGTAGGGTTAGGATATAAAAAATATACCAAGTTCTGAACATCTTATGGAGCACTGTTCAATCCATCATTGTAAAATGGAAGAATAAGGAAGGTATAAAGCACAACTGCAAACCTACCAAGACATGGCTGACCACCTAATCTGACAGCCCTGGTTCACCTTCAAGCAGGACAATGACCCTAAACATACAGCAAGAGCTACACTTGAATGGTTTGGATCAAAGCATATTCATTTGGTAGAATGACCAAGTCAAAGTCCAGAACTGAATCCCCTTGAGAATCCCCTTGAGAATCTGTCGCAAGACTGATTTAAAACAAGATTGAAAATTGTTGTGCAATTTGACTGAGCTTGAGCTATTTTGCAACAAAGAAAAACTTCAATCTCTAGGTGTGCAAAACTGGTAGAGACATACCACAAAAGACTTGCAGCAAAAGGTGGTCCTATGGAGTACTGACTCAGGAGGGGCTGAATACAAATGCATGCCACACTTTCCAGATTTTATGTATTGAAACTTTTGAAAACCATGTATAATTTTCTTTACAATTCATACATACCTGCTTCTTTGTGTTGGTCTATGACATTAAATCCTAATAAAATACATTTAAGGTTGTGGGTATAACATCAAAATATGTGGAACAGTTCAAGGGGTATGAATTCTTTTGCAAGGCACTGTATATAGTATATATTAAAATTCTCTTAAAATTTACAATAAATTCAAAATACAATGGATGTTTCAGAATGTATCACCATTCTGGGGATTTATGGTGGAAAAGGAGACTCATATTCAGATGTGTATACATACAGAGAGAGAGATGGTGCCAAAGTTCAATGGGTATGAATACTTTGCAAGGCACACTATATGTTTATCCACTATAGACTGTACATTTAATTCTTAGTTTACCGTGTACCCATGTTCAGTGGTTAGTATGTTCATTTTATTGGTATGTAATTGCAGACAGTAACCCATATTAAACTAAAATTGTAAGCTAACCATCAATTGGTGGAATGATACTTCCAAAGGACCACTATTAATAATTTTTTAGGGCGAGGAACCCTGGACGTTCTGGTCCATATTCCAGCACCTTAACCGCTATGCTACCACAGTCCCACTCTCCCTCCAGACTCCTTGATTTCCAAATGACATGCAAAATGTGCTTTCATCTGAAAAGAGGACTTTGAACCACTAAGCAACAGCCCAATTCTTTTTCTCCACAGCCCAGGTAAGACTTCTGACGTTGTCTCTGGTTCAGGAGAGGTTTGACACGAGGAATGCAACATTTGTAGCCCAGGTCTAGGATTCATTTGAGCATGGTAGCTCTTGATGCTCTATTGACTTCGGGTGTTCATTAATTTTCCACTACTTATTGAAACGAAACTTGAAAGATTACATTAAAAATTAATGGCACTACCATTACAGAAATAAATACAATTCCGATTTCACTTATATGTGGAGAAACCCTTGGACGAGTGGTTCCTAGTTTCTGTCCTTTGGCAAAGCAGAAGTAAACATTGCCCAACCGTGTTGCTCTGGCTCTGTTTTTGATATGTGTTTGCCTTCCAGGCTTTCCGAGGCACATCCTTCCCTGCCTGGTGTAAAAGACCATCACAATCTTCAGTCACATCCTGCACTATGCTCGGTGGATCACAAGCCAGCAGCTGCTAAATACAAAAATGTCTGCTGGCATGTTCTTGCAAGGCTGGCTGATGGTGAAATAAATGGTTCGTGACAGAGTTCTGCATTTCTGGGCTCAGCTGTAACCCTTGCCAGCAGAGATGTAACTAGAAGTTACAGAAGCACAGGGCATTTATGCAGTTATTCAGCATGTATATACACTCAATGGTGGTTTCATCGGGAATACTGTATAATATAGAGTAGCTTCCTCCCTGTCTGGAATCAGCAAACAGCCGCAGCTCTGCAGAATGCAGTAAGGCAGCAGCTGATGTACAATTCCACAACAGCATCTGAATCACTGCCAGATGAAGGTCTGTTTTATTGCCTAGAGAGACAAGAACTGCAAGACACGCACATTTGCTCTGTCACATTTCGTAAAATCCAAGCTGTGCAAGTGTGTCCTCGTTATCGCGAGCTGCAAAAAGCTATGTACAATGGGAGGTGCAAATTCTTAAATACTGACAATTCAGGGCTGCTCAGAATGGATTATAAAAGCTATAGGTCTCATCTTGGCCCATTTGCGATCCCAAATGAAATTCCGTAGTGGCATATATTCAATGATACACTGTCTTTGGCATAAGACAATTGTCTGCTGCCAATGGATGCCCTTCTGGGCTGTAAGAGTAAGTGTGTTTGTAAAAACACTTGCGTAATTAATTAGGTAGGGAGCCAGACAGGAAGACAGGACATCTGAGCGTGACTTGGCTGGACCAACTTCACTCCGCTCATACACACTGAAACATCCAACATATGAATTTCTCAGACATTTTCATTCTTTACCCAAAAAGAGACCCCATCTGCTAGTATACTATCTCAGTACAACTGCATCCGCATTAACCAGGACAGGATGTGTTCCCCTAACTTACTCAAGTATTCCATATCTCCTGAGATCTGCGATCAAGGAGAATATTCTGTATGGGTAGCATTTGCATTCCTCAAATGGTGAATATGTTGTGAATGAGATTTGGGCAGACTACCATAATTGTTCTTCTTGCTATAGGTCAGAAACAGCTTTGTGAAGATGCAGTATTCCATTGGTGGCCCAGTGTGCTTCTTAATGCTTTAAGGCAGATCTGGGCATTTTAATCAATATAATTTTAAGCAATATAATCTGAAGGCCGCAAAGTCTGGAGATCTGTAGCGACCAACTCTGCAGATAGTTGGCGACCTCTGTGTACTAACAGCATCAGCATCCACTGACCTGGGCCTGTCATTTTACATGGCCTACTACTTTCAGACTGAGTTGCTGTCATTCCCAATTACCGCATTTTCACGACTATAAGGCACACATTAAATCCTTAAATTTGATCAAAAATCGACAGTGCGCCTTATAATCCGGTGCACCTCATATATGGACTCTGGTTGAGCTTTTGTCAAATGATATCAATTAGAAGCACTGCCGTGCTGCACTGCTAGATGGTAGTATAACACAATATATACAATGCAAAAATCTGTCAAACTGTTTTAGAATGGCTTTGTTAAGCAACAAAGCCGCAGTGCTTGTTCTAGGAGCATTATGGTGACAATAGTCAGGGTGTTTGTTATGAACTCAAAATGGCGTCCATTAACAGACTTGCTTATGAAGTTGATTTCAAACTCAAGGCTATAATGTACCTAATAGAACATGGAAATAGAGCAGCTGTGAGAAATTTCAACATTAATTAATCAATGGTGTGGAAGTGGAGAA
>JAVSBU010323119.1:0-11180 GCA_033118015.1 Loricariichthys derbyi | reverse complement strand
GGACGGGGTGGGATGGAGGAGGATGACTCGCTGTGGCGAACCCTGAAAAGGGAAAAGCCGAAAGAAAAAGAAGAAGACGAAGAAGAAGAGGTGTTTCACCAAAATAGAGTTATGTGGCTGCAGTTTACAGAGCAAACAAAAGAAGTGGAATATGTGGACATGAGTATGATTATGTAAAATGGGGAGAAGAGGTTAAGCCTAAATGCTGTAATTGTGGGAGAGATCATAAAGCTGCATATGGAGGATGTGTAGTGCACAAAAGAGCAGTAGAAGTTCAGAATATCCAAATGAAAAAGAGTCTCTTGTGAACAGACGCAGTTAATGTTAATGTTACAAAAGACACCTAGTTGTGGAGAAAACAACATTCGTAATGTTTATTGCAGATTTGTCAATTGCATGGCCCAGACAGGTAGTAATACATAAAGGATTAAAATAATTGAACAGTCTGCTGAAAGGTATTTGGATATTAAAGGGATAACTTCTGAGACAACATTGTCTTATTGGGAAGGGCAGGGCAAACAAAGCCTCATGACAACCTGAAAACGGTCCTTTGTATTTTACAGTGGAATGTTTGGAGTTTGGTCAGAACTTAAAAAAATGTGGTTAGTAGGAAATGTATGCAAGATGTTTTATGTGTACAGGAGACGTGGTTGAAGCCTTGGCTGAATTTTGTGTTATGTAGATATGGGAATGTTCGAAAAGCAAGATAACGGTGGAGGGGTGATGGCATTCATTAAATATGGAATTGGTTATAGGGTCCTTAATTCTACTGATAAATAGAGTCAGTAATGGTAGATATATGGGCCAAAATTGGGACAGTGGGAGTAATTAATTTATAAAGTCTGTGTAATAAGCTCACATTGGATATGCTGGATGTAACTGTTGGACCAGGCATGTAAAAGGCCATATGGTATGGATATGTCAATGCATATAGTACACTGTGGGATAGCTTAACCATGGATAGTAATGGAGTGGTAGTGAAAGAACTCTTAATGGTGTCTTAATGATGTTAATGGAACCAGATAAAATATAAATAAAAATACAATGTCAGCAATCAATCTAACTCTTGTTGATTCCAATCTAACTGCTGTGAGTAGTTGAAAACTTTGGCAAAATACATCAATAGGAAGTGATCACTACCCTATGTACAGTAAGCTGGGAATTAATCAGAAATAATCAGAACAAAGAGGGAGTATTTACCCAGAGTGAAATTTAGCAGGGCTGACTGGAAAACATTCCAGAAATATGCGAGTTAGAATTGCAAGAATGGTTGGTCCAAAGAGAAAATGATAAGTGCAATCAAGATATTTGTACTATTTTATATAAATCTAAAGAGGAGACAATGCCTAAAAAACTTCCGAGACATAAGAAAGCTGTACTTTGGTGGACAGCAGAATGTACTACAGCAATACAGAAGCACAATAAAGCATTACAAAAAGTGAGGAAAGTCTTGCACCCATAGACCTGATAAAATACAAACAGGCTCAAGCTGAAATATCGAAAACGGTGAATACTGCAATAAGAAAGTACAGGAGAATATACTGTTACAGTATAGGGACAGATATTCCAGTGCGTGAAGTTTGGTGAATGATCACGAAAATGAGAGGGGTGAGAAAAGAAACTGAGATACCCCTATTGAAGAGTGCCCATGTGGAGGCAGTGTCTAATAAAGAGAAGACAGAACTACTAGCACAAACTTTTGTTAAAGTCCACAGCTCATCAATCCTCAGTAGACCAAGCAATTGTGGTTTAAGCGTCTTGCTCAAGGACCGACAGTGGCAGTTTGGCAGAGGTGGGATTTAAACCCTGGACCTTCTGCTCCATAGTCCAATACATTAGCCACTCGTCCACATGTTATGATGTTTAAGAATATGACTCATACATCTCCTAAAAATAACCTTATTTTACAATCATATCTGGAGAAGGGCTGCCTGCCTGCCTACAGCTTGGAAGGTGGCAGTGGTCATCCCAATAGGGAAGCCTGGAAAAAATCCAAGGCTTGCATACTTTTTAGAACAACAAAATAGCCTCTCACCCCATCAGAGTGGTTTTTGTAAGGGCAAATGTAGAGTCAGATATAAGACAACCACAAGCCAGGAAAAAGGCTGTTGTTTCAGTTCTCTTTTATATCAAGAAGGCATATGATGTGCTCTGGAAAGAGGGATTAGTCTTTAAACTAGACATGCCAGGTGTTGGAGGTTGGACATACAGTACATCTGGGTGATGGATTTTCTGATGAATAGAATGATATAGGTAAGGGTGGGGATGACATATTCAGAAATACATCCTATTGAGAACTGAACACCAAAGGGCAGTAGTCCTTTGTTATTAACCATCATTCACTATTCAGTATCAATACATTTACGTTGATTGGCACTGGTTGTCATGTACTGGGTGAAACTGAAAGGACATAATAATAAACACATCTTAACAGACAGAATCCATGGCTGTGGGCAAACTATCTTCAACTTAACATCCCCAAAACAAAACTTCTTTTATTGGCTCCAAGGCTTCCTTGTCCTCTTTCTCTTGCCCTTGTCTTTGATTGGGAACACTCCTATTTATTTCTGCTATCACTGCTAGGAATCTTGGGGTTACTTTTGATCCTCTATTATTTTTTCAGCCATACATCCATTCACTCATGAAGTCTGTTTATTTTCCCTTACGAAATAATTCTTATCTCCATCCGACGCGGTCACCTAAGATTGCCTAAATACAGGTCCATGCCTTTGTTACATCTTGGCTGGATTATTGTAACTCATTGTTATATGGCCTTCCTACCAAAACTTTATGTCCACTGCAGATACTTCAAAATGCTGTCGCCAGGACCCTCACATCTTCATGAAAATATGATTACATTACCCCGTCCTAGAACAACTTCACTGGCTTCCTGTCAATAAGTGCATTCACTATAAAATTTTGCTCCTCACTTTCAAAGCCCTTCATGGCCTGGCTCCGGTTTATCTTTCACATCTGCTGGCACGGTACACTCCCTCACGCTCACTCAGGTCTTCCGATGCTGGGCCTGCTGGCTGTCCCCAGATATAGGTTGTCCTCTCTGGGGGGCAGATCATTCAGTGTGGCTGCCTCGACTCTGTGGAACTCACTACCACCTTCTCTCTGCTCTGTTTCCTCTTTTCTGCCCTATAAATCCTGGCTTAAAACCCATCTATTTAACTAACTACTCATCTCTCACTGTTTGTGTATTGTAAAGCGCCCTTGGGTGTTTTGAAAGGCGCTATATTATTATTATTATTATTATTATTATTATTATTATTATTATTATTTAGACAACACTCTCCAAGATCAATAGTTTTTGTCAAGTGGCTGAAACTGAAGCAGATAAAATGGGGCAAGTAATTATTGCTACTGTCAAGCAGTGCCTAGAACCACGCCTTCACCTTGGTTCTTCCTGTTTCCAAATGTGGATGTAAGGATACAGGAAAATCTGGCTGCAGACCCTTGTGAGCTAACAGAAATTGTTATTGTTAGAAATACTGTTATGGTGGTCTACAAATTTATACCAACTGGTCAAAACATCCAACACCAGGAATTACATCAGCAGCAGTGTATATCCCTGAAACTGTAGGAGAAAACGAAGACAAAGAGACAAAATACACATTTTTAATCAGGACAACATTTTAGGTCCTCCTTCAAGTGCTCAAGTGTTAACTATATAGCTTTGTAACTTTATAACTTTGTGGAGTGTGAGAGCAAAAACCTGCCAGACAGATAACCTTCCTTCCTCAGTTTTCATCAACTATTTTATGTAGGAAAAATTCTCTCATGATCTAGGTGACCACGGCTATCCCCATACTCCAGACCAATCAGAAACATAGGAACTTTCTGTCCATTTGTGCATAGACATAAGTTCCCACAAAGACAGAAACCCCAAAAATTGTTACACATACATACACATACAATCAAAGTCCCCTAGAATGTCAAACTACTATATCTCCGATTAGCACGGCCAGTCTGGCGTGGAGCAAAGCTGAACCGATGGAGGCATCCGCGTCCTGCGCATGCATGGTGAGCAATTGCGGACACGGAATCAAGCCCCGCAGATTGGGTTCATCTGACACCGGCTACAAAAGTGTGGCGGTGAAACAGTTCGGCCCGGTGCCATTATGTGTAAATGCTTCTAAGCCCGGCATTTGTGTTTGCTTCGCTATTTCCTTTGTGTAGCCAGTTTGGGGTTTTAGACAAGGTTTTGTGATGCACAGTTTAACTTCTTTTATGTACTGGCACATCACGAGCTGTTGCATTGCATCCTGCATATGCTGTATGATCGCAGAATGCACAGTGGATGCACACACCAGCCTTGCTCGTGGCGCCAGGGAAGGTGAGGGATGAAGGTTCCCTTCCTTTGTAGAGGGAGGGCAGAGTAAAGTAAGGAGGCTTGAGGTAATTGTCAGGGGGAAGATTGCTAGCATAGGGAAAGTTAGTTGTATTTTTGTGCTGCCCGGACCCCCTCGGCACACTCTGCATCCCGTGTGGACTCTTTAGGTCCAGCACTGCCTGGATAACCATACAGGGAAGCCCACATGGTCATCTGATTCTGCAGGTGGGTCATCGCTTGGGCTTGTGCCCTCGCTGCACCCTGCTATGCCTTGCCCATGCCTCCCCTTCGGTTCCACATGATGTGGTTGGCCGGATCGGTACAATGGCCATAAAACTGGGTCCACTTCACCTTGGCCATGATCTAGTCATCTCCATTCACCCTAGCCCTGTCAGCCCTTGTTTTCCTTAGTTGCCTTATTTTACATTTAATAAAGCCTACCTTTATTCATGAAGCTGTCTGTCTGTAGTTCCTCTATTCCACCTCGTCCCCCACATCATGACAAGTTGCTCAATTAAAGTATAATACATTCAAAACATAAATATTAGGGTAAGTTATTATTCAACCCTTAGGTTTAATATATATAACCCTTACTTGCAATTACAGCTATTAATCGTTTTCTGTAAGACCTGATCAAGCTAGCACAGGTCTGTGGAATTATCTTGGCCCACTCCTCCATGCAGATCTTCTCCAAGTTGTCTAGGTTTTTGGGCATCTCTTGTGCACATTGATGTTGAGCTCCTTCCACAAGTTTTCAATTGGGTTTAGACTGACTAGGCCACTGCAACACCTTAATCTTTTCCCTCTTAAACCAGTCCTTGGTTATCTTGGCCATGTGCTTGGGGTCATTGTCCTGTTGGAAGATGAAATTATGGCCCATCTTAAGATCCTTAAGTAAGGAGTGGAGGTTTTTGGCCAAAATCTCCATGTAGGCTGTGCTATTAATCTTCCCGAAGACCTTGATCTTAGTCTCATCGGACCAGAGAACCAATCTGCCTCAGAGTCGTCCAAGTGATAATGAGCAAACTTTAGATGGGTCTTCACATGACACTTTGAAAGTAAGGTACTTCACAGCCTCGTGTGGAATGGAGACAATTGCGGTGGAATACCTTACTTATGGTGTTTATTGAAACCAATGTGCCTACCACCATGAGATCTTCCTGGAGCCCCCTCCTCATTGTCCTTGGATCAGTCATGACCATTCAGACAAACCTGGCCTCAGCAAGAGAGGAAACTTTGAAAGGCAGTCCAGGCCATGGAAAGTTAACAGTAGTTCCATAAGCCTTCCAGTTTCCTTGTGATGCTTCCAACAGTGGAGACAAGTAGGCCCAACTCCTTGGAAAGGGTTTTGTACCACTTGCCAGTGACCCTCTATGACTTTGTCTCTGATGGCCTTGGAATGCTCCTTAGTCTTTCCCATGTTGACAATGTTTGAGTGCTGTTTACTTGTTTGGGGAGGGACATTTATAGCCAGAAAAGGCAGGAAAAACCAGGGAACCAAACAGAATTCTGATGATGTGAGGAACTGAATAATAATTGACCTTCTGATAAACTTGGCAAATTTATAAAAAACAAAACAAAACAAAAAAACAGAGAACTAACTTTCTTCTTTTGCTGCAGTGCATATCACATTAAAAAAAAAAGAAAAAAAAAAAAAAAACTATTGTTACTCTATGGTCCAAGATCCTCTTTTCAGATGACATGGCTCTCCAAATCATCACTGACTGCAGAAACTTCATATTGGACTTCAAGCAACGTGGATTCTGTACCTCTCCAGTCTTCCTTCAGAATCTGGGACCTTGAATTCCAAATGACATTCAAAATTTGAAATCATCTGAAAAGAGGATTGTGGACCACTGAGTAAAAGTCCAGTTATTTTCCTCCACAGCCCTGATAAGAAGCTTCTGACATAGTCTCTGGTTCAGGAGCGGCGTGACACAAGGAATGTGACATTTGTAGCTCATATCTAGGATTTGTCTGTGTGTAGTGACTCTTGAACTTATGTAATACTCTAATTTTCTGAAACACTGAATTTTGGGTTTTCATTATCTTTAAGCCACAATCATCAAAATTTCAAGAAATAAAGTCTTGAAATGTTTCACTCTATGTATAATGATTCTATATAATTATATGGTTTTCACTTTATGAAATGAGTGACAAAAATAATGAACTTTTTCATATTCAAATTTTTTTGAGACATATGGTATTTGGCAATACATGAAATTAATATATTGCATTACAAGCAATTACAGAAATTGTCTTTGATAGGCACAGTGGAAATTAAATGAAACAAATTTTATCCAATTTTGGCATAAGAACAAATGATAAGTAAAATATAATTGAAATATTCAAGCTCTCAATAACTGATTTCACTGGGGTAAAATAAATAAGGTTAATTCTCTTAGTCATTTAGCAAGGACGATATTAGCAAATAAACAACTTGAATTAAATAATTTTGCTGACTTTCCTAACACTATGAATTGCTGTAAAATGTCTGAAAATGTCAAATGTTATGGAATGTGATCATCCCTGTCCTATGCTCTCATGGTTTCAAAGGGGTTTCCTTTAAAAATGTGCCATTGCTAAAAGTAATTGTCAGGAGGAAATCAGTGTACCTGCAGTAAACACATGCGGACAATTCCTATGATGACATGAACGTGCAAAACATGTCCATAAACCCTGCACCCAATTTGCCTGGTGTCAACAATTACAGATGGTGGTAGTGTGAGGGTGTGTGGAATGTTTTAAATACACAAAACCATTCTATTTTAAATTGTCAAGTTTTATCGGAACTACAAAGGTTGACAGTAATGGTAGTACCAATTCAACTAAGACCTAATAATGACAGTTAGCTGGATTTATCACTTGTGATGCCATTATTCTTGCTCTTGGTGCACTTCAAAATAAATACATGTATGCATCTGCAGTACAGACTAAAGGGCTCCTATTCATATTTACCAACACATATATAGGTACAATATTTATTTTTTTATTCTAACCCTTAATCAGGCTTAATCATCACAAAGCATACCATTACAACCATACACATTCTAAAATTAAACCACAACACAACTTTATATCGGCCACTTCCACTGGTTTTCTGGAGCTTCTTCAATCAGTGGGACCCATGTTTTCCATTCTGCCATCTTCCTAGATAAGAGAAGCTCTGACTCTGCCTGTAAACATGATTAAATACGTTTATTATTTGAGATTTTTAATCAATTGTGTGTAAATACTAGTAGCACATTCTCAATATTTTTGTTTGCTTGGTTTATTTAATTTCAGAATCAATGGTTATTTAACGACAGACAAGGTTACATCGAAAATGGTCATATACCTGTATATTCAGATTGGGACAATTTAGAGTAATCAATTAAAACAGTTCATGTCTTTGGACTGTGGAAGAAAACTGGAGCATCCAGAGAAAACTCATTTAGACACATGGAGAACATGCAAACTCCACACAGGTGGAGTCCGTGGTTGCAATTGAACTGGGGAAGCTGGAGTTGTTAGATGACCGCTCTAAATACTGCGGCACTGTGTCACCCAGCACATGGTCAGAAAGAGACTGACTCATGTATAAAATGGAGAGAAAATGAGAAATAAGATACATTTCTCTACATGAGTAATGTTTGCAAGGAGATTGATCACTAATACACCAATGAGCAAACCTTTGCTGGCACTTCCTATCACATCCAAAGCAACGGTCTTAACGCTAGCTGTTGAGGGAGGTACAAGGACAAATACTCAGGATTAAATGATGGGCAGTCATAACTTATCACCTGGCTGAAATATGATAGCCAGGGAGAGGGGGGTTGGGTTGGTGTCCCAGAGCACAGTGGAAAGGGGTGATGCCAGTGATAAAGTGTACAGTATCTCACAAAAGTGAGCACACCCCTCACGTTTCTGCAAATAATTTATTATATATTTTCATGAGTCAACAGCATAGAAGTGAAACCTGAGGTAGTCAGTGTACAGCTTATATAGCAGTATAGTTTACTGTCTTCTGAAAATAACTCAACATACAGCCATTAATGTCTAAAAATCTGGCAACAAAAGTGAGTAACCCCACAGTGAACATTTCCAAATTGTGCACAAAGTGTTAATGTTTTGTGTGAATACCACTATTAGCTAGCACTGGATTAACCCTCTTTGGGGACGGAATTCAACATGATGACAGGAAACTCCACAGGTGCTCAACTGAGTTTACGTCTTGAGACATACTTGGCCAGTCCATCACCTTTACCTTCCTCAGCAAGGCGGTTGTCATCTTGGAGGTGTGTTTGGGGTCGTTATGTTGGAAAACTACCATGTGGGATCAGGTTCTGCTTCAGAGTACCAGCAGCACTCATGCAGCACCAGACCAAGATGCTACAACCACCATCTCACCAGGGTGCTGCCACACATGCTGGACACCATCTGAGCCAAAAAATTTTTATCTTGGCATCATCAGACTACCGGACATGATACCAGTAATCTGATGCCTGATGCCTACAGTCAAGTATGGTGGTGGTACCATCGTGGTCTGGGGATGTGGTATAACATATACTATGACATTCTGAAGTAGAGCATGATCCCCTCCCTTTGGAAACTCGGCCACATAGCAGTTTACCACCATGATAACGAACCCAAACATGCTTTCAAGATGACAACTAGCTGAGGAAACTGAAGGTAAAGATGATGGACTGGCCAAGTATGTCTCCAGACCTAAACACAATTCACCTGTGGTCTCTCTGGTGAATTCCATGCCCAAAGAGGATTAAGGTGCTAGATAATAATGGTAGTCATGCAAAATACTGACAATTTAGACATGTTCACTGTGGGATCACTCACATTTGTTGCCATATATTTAGACATTGTTTGTGTGTTGAGTTATTTACAGGAGACAATAAATCTATACTGTTATATAAGCTGTACACTGACTACTTTAAGTTATATCCAAGATTCATTTTTATGTAGTGTTGTCGCATAAAAATTTAGAAAATATTTGCAGAAATGCGAGGGTGTACTTACTTTTACCTAGGTAGGAACTGGGCATAATCTGCTTGATTTTTCTAACAATAAAGACGCACAAAGATGTTAGGTTCCTGATTAAGTCATTTGGATTGGCCATTCCTTTGAAGATGATAAAGCTTGCAGTGGCCCCTAGCTTCTCCATGAAGGTACACCAAATAGCAGCAATAATCTGAGACCTTTGAATCAGACAAAAGTCCTGAAACAAGAGTTCCTGCCCATCTAAAATGCTGTCTCCAGCTAGGGCAGTGATATCATGGGAACAGCTGTTTGTGATGGAGCTGAGATTTCAGTAATGAAACTGAATGCAACATGGGACCAGAGGGACCAGAGGGACCAGAGGGCAGAGCTGGCTCGACATGAATGTACCTGGCACCAGTGGAATTAAACCAGGCAGTGTTTTTCCAATTATGTCCAATTTTGGTGAGCCCATATGAACTGTACCCTCAGTTTCCTGTTCTTAGATGATAGGATTATCATATGGGAGGCACCATAGGAGCATAGGAGTCTTCTGATACAGTAGACCATCTCTTTCAAGGTTTGCTTTTAAGATTGTGCATTCAGTTGCTCTTCTGTATACCTTAGTTATAACGAGTGGTTAATTTAAGTTAATTTTTCTCAAGTTAAATTAACTGTTATGGTACTTATTTTACTCATTGCAGACCCAGTCACTTCAGTTCCCAAATTGCTTGATTTATTCGACAAATTCTGAGGGTAAACAATTGATAGCAGTTAAATAATTTTTTCACCGTATCTATGCTTTGCCATTGCAATAATACTAGGATGAGTGATTATTTACATTACCATTGAATTACAAGCATGGGGGGCACAGCAACATGAGGAACATGAGGCATTCAGTGTTAAAATGGGTTAGTGTTGCTTGATTTCTCAATAATGAAACTGATTATAGATCCTTAGAAACACCTCCACTGATTCTGTACTCACTTGTGCGATGACCTCCTCTATCTGGCCACAGTTGATTTTCTTTTCAAGCTTCTCTACATCAGGTTCCTTTATAGAACATCATATAATAAGAATCCACACACCACTGATATCGATTACATTTCAGTACACTTGCAATAAGGAAACATGTGTGATGCTGTACTGTTAATAGTATCATGAAATCTCAATAAAATTAATTAAAACCAATGTAATAATTCCACTCTGTCAAACGAACCATTCTGACATGATTGAATCGCTCATTTATAAGCTGCTCCGTGTATTTCCTGTAGGCAGCATCCTGGGGAATAGTCTGAAGAGAATCCAAGATCTTGGTGTACAAAATCCTAAGACGCTTAAGGTAGAGAAGTAGCACAGTGTTATTTATATTTGGCATGTTTCTAATACTTACGTTTCACATAATATTTATACTTGAAATTAAAAAGGCTTTTATACATTTACCTCATGTGGATTCTGTGAAACAGCAAGGCCCACCAAACCTGTAGTCTAAAAAAATACAAGCAAATAATGTTATGCAATAAATCTACATTATCATCTACCCCAATTAATCATTTACCCCTCCCCTACCCTTCAAAAAGTGAAATAATAACTAGGATTGAATGACAAAATGAAATTTATTGAAAAAAATAAAATAAAGCAATATTGAACACTATCAATAACATAAGTCTTTATCTTACTCATTTAACCCTTTTACACCAGAAAACCAAAATTATAATAACAACAAGCATGTATTGCAATTACATAAGAAATTAAAACATGTGGACCGTTTTATTTACAAGCTGCAGCAGGGATGTTGCTAGACCTAAAGCTTTACTGGGGCACAGGCCCCCAGCCCCTATCCCGGCCCAACCACCACCAATTTTTACCC
>JAVSBU010323118.1:0-18164 GCA_033118015.1 Loricariichthys derbyi | reverse complement strand
ACGTTGAGGTTCTCCTTGGGAGTGACAAGGATGGATAAAGTTAGGAATGAGATCATCAGAGGTACAACACAGGTTAAGCAACTAGGAGATAAAGTTAGTGAGGTCAGACTGAGGTGGTTCGGACATGTCCAGAGGGACAGTGAATATATTGGTAGAAGGATGTTAGAAATGTGGTTGCCAGGAAAAAGAGAAAGAGGAAGGCCAAAGAGGAGATATATGGATGTAGTTAGAGAGGACATGGAAGTAGTTGTGAGGACAGAGGATGCTGAGGACAGAGTGAGCTGGAGGAGTATGACATGCTGTGGCGACTCCTGAAAAGGGAAAAGCCGAAAGAAGAAGAAGACGGAACACGGAGTGAGTGACGGAAAGACCGAAGGGCATTACCCAGTACTCATAATGCCCCCTGGTGGTAACAAAGGTGGTCTTCCATTCGTCCCCCTTCTTTATTCTAATGAAAATGTAGGCACTGCAAAGGTCTAATTTAGTGAAGTAATTTGCTCCTCAATGGCTCCAGAACTGCAGGGACCAGAGGCAAAGGGTACAGGTAACTTTTTGTGATCTCATATAGACCCCTGTAGTCAATGCAGGGGCGGAGACCTCTGTCCTTCTTCTTGACAAAAAAGAATCCCAAAGCAACTAGTGACATGGAAGGTCTAAAAAAGCCCTGTTATAGGGCCTCATAGTGTATTCCTCCATGACCTTTTCTTCCTCTTGTGTGAGGGAGTAGATGCGAGCTTTAGGGAGAGGGTCCCCCTCAATGAGGTCAATGGCACAATCATAAGCATGGTGAGGGGGTAACAAGGTAGCCCTCCTCTTACTAAAGACCTCCCGGAAGTCATGATACGCAAGGGGAATGACCACTTCGGGGCTGTCTCAGGACTCTACACTGAAGTGGATTGTAGATGAACCATGGGTCACACTAAACAGTTTTTATAGCAGGTCTCGGACCATTCTTGAATCCCCTGATCCTTCCAGGAGATTCGTGGATTGTGTTGTGCTAACCAGGGAAGACCTAAAATAACTGGGAACTCTGTGTGGCTTAGCACGAATAGTCAAATGCACTCTGAATGGCAGGCACTGGTGTCAAGTCTCATGGGGGCTGTAATCTGCGTGACTCTCCTTGGCCCCACAGGTTCCCCATTGACAGTGGGGATGTTGAGCTGCTACCCGATCTTTTGGTGAATGAAGTTCCCCTCTGCTCCTGAGTGCTGCAAAGACATAAGAGACAGGTGGGCAGTACACTTTAATGGGCAACATGAACGAGTTTGTGACCAACCCCTGAGTAGGTAGACTCACCACATTAGTGCATGAAGAGTACTTCATGCGCTTTCCAGGGGTCGGCGCCTTGCATGGGCTCTGGCGAGCCTGACATTCACGAATGAAGTGTCCGGAAGCCCCACAATAGAAGCATAGTCCTTCCTGAAGTCTGGTTCTCCTCTCCTTTGGAGTGAGGCACTGCACATTTAGGTGATCGTTCGGACGTGGTCGACGAAGCTAGAGTCCATGGAAGTGCTGGAATGGAACGTTTACTGGGACGTCGGTGGAGCAGATGATCGATTTTGATAGCCATGTCAATTAGTTCATCCAGGGTGAGATCATCATCTCTACAAGCTAGTTCCGTTACTACCTCATGACAAAGTCCGTTGCAGAAAGCAACTAACAGAGCCGGCTCATTCCAGCCGCTCCCAGCAGCTAGAGTACGGAACTCTAAGGCGTACGATGCCATGGGTTGTGTGCCCTGACATGAGCAAGCCAGCAGGTCACCAAATACAGTCTTAAACATTTCGACAAACTTGCAGTAAGTTTTGGATCCCAAACTGTCCCAAACAGAAGTGGCCCATTGAAGTGCCTTATCAGTCAACTGAGTCACCAGGAACGAAATCTTGGCTTGATCAGAGCTAGTAGGTGAATTCTAAAAAAATAGTTCACACTGGAGCAAAAAACTCCAGCAGGCCTTGGGGTCACCATTGTACTTCTCTGGCTTACTCACCAGAAAAAATTAACATCTGACTCTCCTGAAACCTGACCAGTAACCATTGGATTAGGTTTTATAGTCAGGGAATGGAGATCAGTGGTGAGCTAACATAGGATACAAAGTGACAAAGAACATGTAAAGGGACAAGGCAAAATCATAGTCAAACAAGCTCAGGATCTAAACCGGATCAGTACAAACAATAAATGGGGGCAAAGCGAAAGTCAAAGATGAAAAACACACAGGCAAAATTCAGAACCAGAATAACTCACAGAATGAAATGCTCTGTAAAGGCACAGGAATCAGCACAATACTTCACAAAGTAAATCCGTAAGCTTGGAGCTTAAATAACCTGGGCAATTAGAATTCAGGTGAGTGTGATCTGGTTCTCTCAGCTGACCTGCTGATCGGAGTCACATGGTCTGCTGTGGCATGCTGGGACTCAGTTCCCAGAAGCTACCGAGGCAGGGTTGGCAGATGGCATGACAATACCAGTTTGTCTTTGTTTTTCAGTGTGAGACCCAACTATCTGAATCTTGTTTATCCAAATTTTGTACCAATATGCTGCTATAATCAATGAGGGTCAGGAACATTGTGAGAGTAAATGCTGTTCCCAATGGTTTCTTATTTCTACCTACAGAAAAAAGAGAGCCTAAACCTAACCCCTAACCCTAACCTCTAATTCTAACCATAACCCTAACTTTACTCACACTAGTGTGGTGAGATCCCATCCAATTCATAAATTACAGGCTGCAGGACTCATAAGGTCCCTGGATCACTACATTATGTTCAAATCAGTGGCATCAGAATATTCATAATCTTCATAAACCATTTCCCAGAACTAGATGCTCTCAGTAATGGAGTTCAACTGTTTTAGATATTGTGGAATTCCTGACCTTCAAATAAACTATAAATCTCATCCACAGGATTTGTCCCACTCGTCCAGCTTGTCCCTCTTAAGTACTATCTGATCCAGCAGAGCAAATCATGGAGTGAAGCTCAGACTTACTGCCGAGCTAACCATGATGACCTGGCTACCATAGGAAATGCTGCTGACATGGCCCTTCTTCAAGCTGAAGCACAGAAACATCAGTTCAGTTCCAGCGCTTGGATTGGACTCTATAAAGACATTTATAACTGGCACTGGTCCTTGGGAAATGAGCCACTAGGAAGTTGGACAAATTGGGCTGCTGGAGAGCCACACAACTTACCAACAGAGAACTGCCTCGCCTTTAACACAGTGGGCTGGAACGATATAGGGTGTACAGGAGCACTACCCTATGTTTGCGTTGATGGTGAGAAACAAAATATAATAAACATTAAAATTGTATTGAAAGAGAAATGCAGGGCTTTGCATAAGTATTCACCCCTTGAACTTTTCTGCTTTTTCGTTACAACTTGAAATTAAAATACACTTTTGAGTTGTCTGATGTTTGACTGACATACATAATTCTTCAAAATTTAAATGTTCTTTTATTATTGTGACTCAAAGGTTAATTAAAAAATAGCAGTAAACTTTTCTTTGCAGAAGTATTCACAGATAGGAACTTGATTTCAGCTTTAAATCTTATAGGATACATTGTGATGATCTTTCATCTGAAATTGCTCAGGCTCTGACTGATTGGCAGGAGATTGTTGGTTTCATATTTCTAAAAATATTCTCACTCAAATTGAGATCTGGGCTTTGACCTGGCCTCTCTAATAAAATGAGATTCTTGCTTTTGAGCCACTTATGTATGAACCTCCACCCAATACTTTGATCTGTTGCAAACTTCATAAGGTTTTCTTTCCAGACTGTCCTGTATTTATATTATATTTAACTCCATCCATCCTGCCTTCAACTCTAACCAGTTTTCTAGTCCCAGCAGGTGAAAAACATCCCTACAGTGTCACGCTGCCTCCACCATGCTTTATTGTGGTGATGGCATTGTGAGGCTGAGCAGTGTTGGGTTTGTGCCAGATTCTAAGAACAGCATGTTTCTTCTTGGTCTCATCAGACCACCTGTAATTAGGAGGCTGTTTTAAGAGTTTAAACAGCCTCACTCTGGGGATCTTAATGGCGGCCATGCTGCGCTTAGCGGGCTTTTATTGCCACCTAGCGGTGCGGCGCAGTGCTGATGCATGCCTAATGGGAATCACCTGTATCTGATTATTTAAGGCAGAAGCAGGCATTGGAGCTTCGAGCTGGCATTTTGCCGTTTTCGCCCTTCACGAAGGTATCACATGCCACTCGAGCTCCAAGCTTGGCTTCTGCCTGCTGAGTGGCATGCACAGTGGAGCTAGATGGTGCACATTTCTAATATTGGTGTTCCTTGTGTTGCAGATCCTGTCTCTACAGACCGAGGCATGTCCCACTGCTTATAGGATAGGTGGCATACGAGCAAGAGCTCGGAGGTAACGTCAGGACCTGTAGACAGTGTAGGGAAATTAAGATTTCCTCTGGCGTCATAAGCCCCTCCGAGGCACTCCCTGGGATACACTGTACGTTTGTGTGGGTATAGCCAGGGGATACTCCCCGGTGAGGACCACACCGACAATATGAGGTCCGAGGTGTGGACCATTCCGGCGCCGGCCACACATAATCTGGAAACCCCGGCAGTGGTTACCTATAGGGTTGGTGTACCAGTAGGTCTGGGGCATTGTCCTGGATCCTGTCCTTATCCATTCTACAGGTCGTTTGGCAGGGCCCGCCGATGACCAAGGGACATGTCGTCGAAGTCCAGTGCATCCTAGCTTCTGCCAATCCCCAGGGGTCAGCCAGCATGGCTGTTTTGGTTTGTTTGTCTTTGGTTCTTGGTTATTCTTGTATTTATTAATAAATATATCTTTATTTTATGCTGTCCTGCTCTTGGATCTCACTATTTATATGTAAATCCCCCAATCGTGACACCAACTTTTTCTAAAAGTTTTCTGAAATTCCAAATGCGACCTTTTTTTTTCTTGCAACTCTTCCATAAAGCTCAGTTCCAATGATTTATTGCAAATCTTTGGAAAATGGGATCAATCTAATTAACACAAATATTCATTAATTATGCTGAAGCACTTATCCCGGTGGTCACACCACAAATCGAGAACATGTTCAAGGGTTCGCTTCTGTAAATCCCATAAATGTGTAAATATTGACTGTTGTGTACTTTTAATATTTTTGCCAGAGAGTCGAACTGGTGCTGGCCGATACATTTTCTACAATACCAGTAAGACATGGGTCGACGCTCAGACTTTCTGCAGGACGACTCACACAGATCTGGCCAGTACAAGAGATAGTGCAGAATATTCAGCGGTGACGGCAACAGACATTTTGAAAACATATACATTTCTTGGTCTGCACAGAAACATGGAATCATGGAAATGGTCAGACCAGACCAACATCTCCACCATTCCATGGGATCTTGGACAACCAGATAATGCTGGACAAACAGAGTTTTGTGGTTATTTAGAAAATGGTCTGGTCTCTGATGCACTGTGTTCAGACCTAAAGTCTTTCTTCTGTTACTCAGGTGAGTTAAAGGTGTGTTTAATTTAACATTTGGACTTGGTTTTCCAATGCAATGCTAAAATTGTGTGTGTGTGTGTGTGTGTGTGTCTGTGTGTGTGTGCGTGCGTGCGTGCGTGCGTGCGTGTGTGTGTGTGTGTGTGCTAGTAATCACAGGACAGCAGCAGATCATCAGGATGAAGGTCCAGTCAGATCAGGATGTGAACGATCCTGCACTAACCTCAGCATTTTTGGAGCAGGTCAGTTACGTCCTCTATAAGCTTCCACTTATAATATGATGAAATAAATTCCTCCTTATGACAGACTCACCAATCTCCAAACATTACTTTAATCATCATTTCCTGTTGGACTTCCTGTAACATTTTAATTTTTCTTACCACACATTTGATGCTTCAATATTAAAAGTCATGGTCTGATCTGTTTTGTTCTTTAGATCCAGCAGAAACTGAAGGATCATGGGATGGAGAACGTCACGGTGAAAGTTAGAAAGCAGCCAGATGGAACTGTGTTTCACAAACAAGAAGAAAACAGAACTACTGTATAAAATTAGAGTGAGAAAGGAAGTGAGATTTAAATCTCTATTTACAGTGATGCTTGAAAGTTTGTGAATCCTTTAGAATTTTCTATATTTCTGCATAAATACGACCTAAAACATCATCAGATTTTCACAAACTATAGTCCAAAAGTATATAAAGAGAACCTAGTTAAAGAAATGAGACAAAATATTATACTTGCTCATTTATTTATTGAGGAAAATGATCGAATATTATATCATTACTGAGTGGTAAAAGTATGTGAACCTTTGCTTTCAGTATCTAATTTGACTCCACCCCCGAAATCCAGTGTTTTTCTTTCTCCAAAAATAACGATTTTCTTTTAAACCAAAAAGTTCTATTTTGGTCTCAATCATCAACAAAACATTCTTCTAAGCCTCATGGTTTGTCCACCTGATCTTTAATTGCAGATGAGCAGCAATGTTCTTTTTGGAGAGCAGTGGCTTTCTCCTTATAACCCTGCCAGTTGTTGTTTATTGTTTTTCTGATGGTGGACTCATGAACAGTAACATCAGCCAATGTAAGAGAGGTCTTCATTTGCTTAGTAGTTACCCTGGGATCATATGTGACATTGCCAACTATTACACCCCTTGCTCTTGGAGTGATCTTTGTTGGTCGATTACTCCTGGGGAGGGTAACAATGGCCTTGAATTTCCTCCATTTGTACACAATCTGTCTGACAGTGGATTGGTGGAGTCCAAATGCTTTAGAAATATTTTTGTAACCTTTTCCAGCCTGATGAGCATCAACAACTCTTTTTCTGGGGTCCTCAGAAATCTCCTTTGTTTGTGCTATGATACACTTCCACAAATGTGTTATGAAGAGCAGACTTTGATAGATCCCTGTTCTTTAAATTAAACATGGTTCCCCCTCACACCGGAATATCATCACATTGATTAAAACACCTGACTCTAATTTCACTGCTAATCCTAGAGGTTCACCTACTTTTGCCACTCACTAATATGTAATATTGGATTATTTTCCTCAATAAATAAATGATCGCATATAATATTTTGCTCTCATTTGTTTAATTGGGTTATCTAAAAGTCTTAACTTTTAGGACTTATTTGAAAATCTGAATCTGAAAAATCTGAAAATTTGTTTTGGGTCATATTTTTGCAGAAATATAGAAAATTCTAAAGGGTTCATAAACTTTCAAGCACCACTGTATGACTAGGAACCTCTGGAGTTAGGCTATTACTGTTCAATTATATGGAAACATTCTGCTGCCTTGCAAAATTATTCATACTCCACAAACTTTTCTATAATTTTTCACGTTACACCCACAAACTTTATTGGGTGTAACTATTTTATTGGGATTTTATCTGATAGACCAATACAAAGTAGCAAATATGTGTGAAGCGATAAAAGAAAATGATAGAGGGTTTTCAAAATTTTTAATAAAAAATCTGGAAAGTGTGGTGTGCATTTGTATTCAGCCCCCCCTGACTCAATACTTTGTAGGACCAACTTTTTCTGCAATTACAGCTGCAAGTATTTTGAGGTTTGTCTCTACCAGCTTTGAACATCTAGAGGCTGGATTTTTTGCCTATTCTTCTTCTTTTGGCTTTTCCCTTTTCAGGGGTCGCCACGGCGAGTCACCTTCCTCCATCTCTCTCTGTCCTCTGCATCCTCTGTCCTCACACCAACTACTTCCATGTCCTCTCTGACTGCATCCATATATCTCCTCTTTGGTCTTCCTCTTCGTCTTTTTCCTGGAATCTGCATTTGTAACACCCTTCTACCAATATACCCACTGTCCCTCCTCTGGACATGTCTGAACCATCTCAGTCTGGCCTTTCTAACTAATTCTTCTTTTGCAAAATAGCTCAAGCTAAGTCAGATTGGATGGAGAGTGTCTGTGAACAACAATTTTCAAGGCTTGCCACAGATTCTCAATGTGATTTAGGTCTGTACTTTGACTAGATTATTCTAACACATGAATATGTTTTGATCCAAACCATTCCATTTTATGTTTAGGGTCGTTATCCTGCTGGAAGGTGAACCTCTGCCCCAGTCTCAAGTCTTTTGTAACCTCCCTGCTGAAGAAAAGCATCCCCACAGTATGATGCTGCCTCTCAGTTTCACGGTGGGGATGGTGTGGTGCAGTGTTAGGTTTCTGCCACACATATTATTTTACATTTTAGGCAAAAAGTTCAAATTTGGTCTCATTTGACCAGAGCACCTTTTTTCACAGGTTTACTCTGTCCCCTACATGGCTTGTGGCAAACTGCAAGCAGGATTACTTATGGCTTGCTTTCTTCTTTCCACACTTCCATAAAGCTCAGATTTGTGGAGTACATAATTGCCCTGTCCTGAGGATAGGTTCTCCCACCTGAGCTGTGGATCTCTGCAGCTCCTCCAGAGTGACCCTGAACCTCTTGGCTACTCTAAATGGCTGCTCTAATTAGTGCTGTCTTTGCCTGGGCTGATAGTTTAGGTGGATCGCCATGTTTTGGTGGGTTTGCAGTTGTGCCAAGTTTTTTGATGATGGATTGAACAGTGTTCGATGAGATTTTTATAACCTAACCCTGCTTTCCACTTCTCCACACCTTTTTCCCTGATCTGTCTGATGAATTTCTTGGTTTTCACTGATGCTATTTGATCACTAATGTTCTCTAATAAACCTCTGAGTCCTTCAGAGAACAGATGTAGTTATGCTGAGAATAACTTTTCTATTTACATTGGGAGTAACATGAAAAATGTGGAAAAGTCTGAGGGGTATGAATATTTTTGCAACGCACTGTAAATAGTGTAACGTATGGACTGATTTACAGAAAAAAAATATTTAACCCTGCTTCCTGTATTCATGTCCAAACTCTTTTTTATTTAAAACCTTAATAATCAGTTACTCCAAGTGAAAAAAATACACTTTCCTCTTTGGTTAATTATCATGTAAAAATCTAGGCTGTTTGCTTTAATATATAGGTGAGATTTATCCCACAGTGCTAACCTTTTTTCCATAATCCTTTTGATCCAGAAATAATCAGGCAGATTATTTAAACTATGAAGAACTTTATATAGGGTTGAGAAAAATAATTATTTTAATTGGTGGCCTGCATTGTTGTTCAGGTTTTGATGAGGGGAAAGTGTAAATTTTGGTAGGTTATTAATAAACGCAGCTACTAAGAAGTAGTGATCAGAGATTGAATCATCTTGCAGGAAAACAGCGAGGTTATCTGTATATCAATATAGAAAGTTAAATATTAGATCTAATGTTCAATTACAGCAGAGCGTCCACCCAGTAATTAACTAAAATTAAGTCCATATCAGCTTATGGGTCTAATCTGGCATGAAAAATAGCAGCTGTACTTCATTCTCTTCATTCCTGTTCTATATCTTTAAACTCGGTGGACCTCATTCATGAAATCTTCTTAACAAGACGAGCAAGCTGCAAATAAATTATGTGTAAAACTCTACCAGATTTTGCAACACTGTGTAAACACCAGGGGTGGGTTTTTCAAAGTTTTCTTAATGCTAAGTAGTTCGTCACCTTGTACTTAAGAACATTTTTAAATTTACAAACGTTTCCTGAAAACCTTCATAACTTACATAGTACTTAAATACATTTCATTTTATTCCTGGACTTAAATAAATTTATTCACATGAAGAAAACAATTAATATTTACAAAAATATTAAAATACTTGTTAGTTATCAGTTTTTAAAACAAATAGGCCCATTTTCCAATTGACACTTTTGTAGCAAAATAATGAGAAAATATTTGTACATTGCTGGTTAAATTTTTCAGTGCTGATTCAGAGGCAACAAAGAACTACTTTAAAACTCTTTCATAACTTGAAAAGTAAGAAACACTTGTAAAATCAGCAAAGTTACATCATTCTTTTCTTAAGTTGTTTGTAAATTGCTAAGAGTAAGCGTTATCGCAAAACATACTTATGTTAATAAAAACAAATTGTTTGCAAATTGGTTGTGTGCACGTTCCTTATAAATAGCATACAATTAAAATAATCCATGCCCACATGGATGAACCACAGCAAAAACCCTCCAAAATGTCTTGGAAAAATAAAAAAATATAAATTATGTGGAAAGTATGTGAAAGACCCTGGTGAGTATCCTGATTTGAGTCTATTGGAGTCTCTGGATTTCTCAGAATAAAACCACAGAATGGATTAATTATTTGAACTATAACAAACAGAGATATATTAAATACACAGAGAAGGGGTTCACAGCATTAGGAGAACAGCTGGATGCCCCTAGTAAGATGGCATGGCAGAATAGGTTAAATTTAGAGTGGCTGTTGGTTGATCGGGATTTGGTATTGATTGCTGCAATTTTATTCCAAACAATACAGCACCAAATGGAACATTCACTAAGGCTATGGATAAACTGAAGAGATTGCACAAGGAAGTAACAGAGAATGCAGGACATGATACAGCCACATAGGGCTGGCTTATTAATTGGTTTAATGGGTGTCAGGGAATATTGTTAAAGATTAGAATAGTGACAGTAGTAGTAGGTACAATATTTGGATTGATCTTCTGTTGCTGTATTCCAGTAGCGCAAAAGCTGAGTACCAAAAATGTTACTAAACAGACGACTCATGCTATCAAAAAAACCTTCAAACCAAGATGACCTAATTACTTATCATAACAGATATCTTGATCCTCCAGATTTTAATCTAAAACCAAACTATCTGGATTATGATTACTTTGGTTCAGATCACAATGATGATCTAGAAGAGACAGAGGGAGGTTTAAAATGGCAACAGGGTCTAATGCTACAACAGAGACTAGAATAATTTATATGGCCCCAGAAAAAGGACATTGAATACAACAAAGTAAAAATCTCCCACTACCAAATAGTTTTACTGTACAAGTAGAAGCACAGGTTGTACCTAGGGGTGATTAGAATATTAAGGTTAGATCCAGAAGAGGTCCTCCTACCAAGATGGTATCATGCACAAGACCCAACAACATGGAAAGTGTATATGCTTCTACTGCTCAGGAAGTCAGTCTATGCCATGAATATATGGAACAGAAATGGTCAGGTCAGGGTTACAAAAAGATCCAAAGTTCTGTTGAGCAAGCACAATACTGATGCCAGATTATGGGGTATGGTAGCAACCCCCTAAGAGAAGGACATTACGCCGAGGAGGCAGACTATTTCAATTTGGGGAACAATTTGTGGAGGACTTTAAAATTCTAACACAATATTTAAGGTTGCAGAACTTATTCGTAGATGTGGGTCAAATGGAAACTGCAGAGTAGAAAGTAAACAATGTCATAGATCAGGATGTCAGGATGGAAAACAGAAACAAGAGAACACTCATCGGAGTACGGCGATGAGTACCACCGGAGTACGGCATCCTCTGCCTGGGGCCTGCCTAGGGCTTCTCCCTTGCTTGGGCTGTTTGGGGCGTGTCTCTACCTCCATGTGCATCCCAGCTCGCACCGACCTGGGGGTCAGTCGGTTTTGACTGTCTTTTGGTTTCTATATGTTGTTTGTGTTTCTGTTAATAAAGCACCTTTTGTGTTATCCCACTGTCCTGAGTATGGATCCCTTTTGTGTTTAAATCCTCCGGGGCGTGACACTGAATGACCAGGTTATTCCATCAATGGATTTTTTCTTTCCTAAACGCACATCCATATTCCAAGATGACAATGCCAGGATTAATCAGGCTCAAATTCTGAAAGAGTGGTTCAGGAAGTATGAGACATCATTTTCGTACATGGATTGGCCACCACAGAATCCAGACCTGAAACCCATTAAATCTTTGTGATGTGCTGGAGAAGGCAGTGGGTCCAAATCTCCCATCACAAAGACAATATCTTAGGGAAAAAATAATGCAACTCCGGACAGAAATAAATGCTATGACATTGCAGAAACTTGTAGAAATGATACCAAAGCGAATGCACGCTGTAATCAAAGGTAAAGGTATATGATATATCTGGTCCAAAGTCCAGTAGTTTAAACACTAGGTCACCAGAGTCCCATAGTAAAGCAGAAGCTGCTGAATCCCAAACTGATTGATTCTCCTTATATATATTTTAAAGAAGACTGGAATTAATATAATTATCCTAGGCAAATCTGTTCTAATGGAATCAACATAAAGCAGCCAGTTACAGAATCCTGATCCTGTAAAATGAATTATGTGCAGAACAGAAGTAGCTCAGCTCAACTCTACCTAAAATGATCCACATTTTATCGTTATTTGTGAGCATGTGAAGATAGAGGATTGTATGAGTTCAGATGGAGGAAGATCAAACTCTGCGGGACACAAAGCTCCTGAAGATCAACAGAATGAAGAAGAGGAGGAAGAATAAATGTCTTCGTCACTTCTTGTCCCCAGGCAGGGTAAGACAGTCAGGTGATTAGCGCCAGTGATGGCTGTTGAACTGATCTTGATGGCTGCATGCTGTGCTGGGTTGTCTTCACCCCTTACCCTTCCCCTGTTGCGAATCCTGGTCTTCATGTTGTGCATTTGTGCATAAATATGTTGCAGAGGTGTTTTGTCAGTTCCCAAACTGTACTCACTAAGAGCAAAGTCTGGGGGTGTTTTTTATCTCCTCCCCTCCCCCCATGTATTCCTTATTTTGTATCATTTCTTATTTCTGTCTGCCTGCCCTGTCTTCCCTGTTGTCATATTGTATGTGCACAGATGGGTTGAGCGTTCATTTCACTATATATTTTTCCTTGCTATGAATTTATATGTGATGAATAAATCTCTCTTGAACTCTTGAACAAAGGAGATTTCTGAGGAGCTCAGAAAAAGAATTGATGATGGAAAAGATTACAAAACCATCTCTAAAGAGTTTGGACTCCACCAATCCACAGTCAGACAGATTGTGTACAAATGGAGGAAATTTAAGACCATTGTTACCCTCCACAGGAGTGGCCGGCCAACAAAGATCATTCCAAGGCGAGGTCACAAAGGACCCCAGGGTAACTTCTAAGCAACTGAAGGCCTCTCTCAGATTGGCTAATATTAATGATCATGAGTTCACCATCAGAAGAACACTGAACAACAATGGTGTGCATGGCAGGGTTGCAAGAAGAAAGCCACTTCTCTCCAAAAAGAACATTGCTGCTTGTCTGCAGTTTGCTGAAGATTATGTGGACAAGCATAACACTGCATTCCAGCATAAAAACCTTATCCCATCTATGAAACATGGTGGTGGTAGTATCATAGTTTGGGCCTGTTTTGCTGCACCTGGGCCAGGAAGGCTTGCTATCATTGATGGAACAATTAATTCTCACCTCTACAATGTTCTTTATTAACCTCTCTTTCAAGACCAAACCTACTCTATTTCTGTTTCTCTCCACACCATGGCAGAACACTTTAAACCCTGTTCCAATGCTGTGGATCTAGCTGGGACTCCCCCACAGCTATCCCTGAAAGATTCTGATTTGAATCTGAGAGATGTCAGGGATTTCTTCTCCAGTGCTCTGACCCGGGAGGTTCCTGTTGGACAGTGGACTTTCACTCAGGCTCTCCATGACACATTTCACCACCCTCATGGCAGGCACAACCATGCACCTCACCTATTAGAGCTCACTCAGAGCTCCCAGCCAGTAGTGGAATATATCATTGACTTCTGGATTCTGGCCGTGGAGTCCAGGCGGAACGATGAGGCACTCCAAGCCTTCTTCCTTAAAGGCCTGAGTGAGCATCTTAAGGACGATCACTCCACTCACGATCCACTCACATCCCTCACGGCCTTGTATGAGCTATGCACCCACCTCGATGACCGACTCAGGCAGCATGACAGGGAATGCCACATTTCCAGCTGCTGTGCCCGACCCATCTGGACCCCCCATGTCCTACCTCAGTGCATCCACAGTTAGCATGCCTGGAACCAGAACCCATGCAGCTGGGGGGTTCCACCACCCCAGGCCCAATGCCCAGATGGCCAGGAAATGGTCAGACCCATGGACCATATAGGGTGGCTGGTCCCAGGCCCAATCCATGATCTCCCCTCTCTAGCTTACTAGTGGCTGGTCAGATAGGCAGTGGCACCTGTCCTTTAATCTTCAGGCCAGTTTAATCTTTAATCTTAAAGTTTAATCTTCAGGGCCAGTCTCAAGTCTGGCACAGCTAGTAGCTCCATTGATGAGGGCTTGGCCCATTAACTGACCCTGGCCTTCGAACCTCTCTGAGAGGTCATGCCTCTAGTTGCCATGTATGGGCGGCCCTAGTGGCTGGCCCCATTCAGTTTTGGACGGAACTCGTCGAGGTCCGCACTGGCCTGCATAGCGAGCAGCTCTAACTTCTTATCACCCAGGTTCCTCATCTAGGTTTAGTGCTGGGGCTCCCATGACTCCAGCAACATAATCCGCTCCTGGACTGACAAACTCAGTCCCTTATCTCCTGGGCTCCTCAGTGCCAGGAGTCATGTCTCCTGCCAGCACCCTCACCTCTGCCCGCCTTGCAAGGCGAATCACTCCCAGACTTAACCTTAATTCCCACTCAGTACCGGGATTGGCGGCAGTGTTTTGTAAACAGTGGGCCCAGGGTCTACCGCTGCATTGGCCATATGATTGTGCCAGCAACCTTCTCCCAGGGACATCCCCCCTCATGGTGAAGACTCTTCACCCTGAACTGCTCTGAATGCCGGTCCATGGAGGAATATATACACGACGCCCTGGCTTGCAGGATAATTATGCCATCCAAGTCCCCAGTGGGGTTGTGTTTCTTCTTCATTGGGAAGAAGGATGGGACCCTCCGCCTCTGCATAGATTACTGGGGCATCAACGCAGAGTTCCTTGTCACGTCTTTGACTGCTTCATAAATCAATTTCATTGGCTTCTCACTACTTGCATTATTGCTACTGCTTCACGTTATCACTCCGTGTTTGTGCTTATGCCTTTTCAGGTTTTTGTGTAATTGCATTCTCGGGAGTTCTCTGGTTTTTGGTTTCGGATTTTGTCCCTTCAGAATTTCACGCTTGTGTTTTGGCCTCGGGTTTTTTGACGTCTGCACTTTGAGTTTCATTTTCAGTATGATGAGCTTAGCTCACACACGGCTATTTGTTTTGCTGCCATGTTGTCAGAGTTCAGTGATTTACTTCTCCTATGCCCTTCAGTTGTTCTGTTGGTTTTTTGTGCTCAACCTTGGTATTGCTATTTTTCTTACCTCACCTTTTCTGCTCTCATTGTTTTTTGACTTTCTGTTCTCCCATCCCAGTTGTTCTGTTGGTTTTTTGTGCTCAACCTTGGTATTGCTATTTTTCTTACCTCAACTTTTCTGCTCTCATTGTTTTTTGACTTTCTGTTCTCCCATCCTTTTCCCATTCACTCCATTTGCCCCTTTCCCCTATATGTCACTAATGCCTGTCCTATTGGCGACATTCCTCATGGCTACCCTTTCCCGTAGGGACACAGGTACCGGCTCTCCCACCATTGAGGAAGTGGAGTAGGTTCCAGGAGGGCCGAGGTAATCAAAAAGGCACTAGATAGTGTAGGGTTAGTTGAGATCCACCTTAGTTGTCGCCACCCAAAGCACGTTTCTTTCACGCCCTCTGGCGTTAGCCCCGGACACTTAGGTCCTTTGAACCTCACTATCAGGAACACTCTATCTTGGGACTGGCACAAAAGGTACACTGGCTAGTGTTCCCTAGTGGCTGGTTTGGATAAGGGAGTCTGCTAAATGCCATAAATGTAAATGGAAATGTATCAAACAAAGTACAGCAACAATGATTGGCAAACAATATTTGTAATGAAATACAGACACAAAAACACTAACTCAATTTAACATCTCAAAAATTAAAGTTTTTGTAGCATACTACATCTATAGTCCTATGTTTAAGTTTATCCTCACTCCATGTATGTCTATATGGTGAGTAAGAGACTGCCTGTAGTGAGTGAGCAGACCTGTCCACAGTGATTAGTTTGATACTTTTCACAATCACACTCACAACTATGGTAATTGACAAAAAGTCGACCAAGTAATCCAAAGGGTAACAGCACCAGTGTAACACTACTCTTTCTGGCAGACTCGAGGACTGATGAGCATGTTCACATCCTCTTTTAAGGGCAGAGCCGGGGGTTCATGATCAATCAAGGTCAAAGTCAAATTTATTTGTATAGTGCTTTTTACAATGGAGCATTGTCTCAAAACAGTTTTACAACTTATATGCTGTTTATATTTTTATTTTATACTTTATACTTTTGTTTTTATTTTACTTATTGGCTGTGTTACCCTCTGGTTCTTCTCTTTTGAAAACCTTTCTAGGTATGCTATTGTAGTTACTGCTGCTGGAGTCTCATGCTGCACTCAATTGTACAAATTTCTTCTGTCAATAGATTCTTTGCTCTTAATGATACCTAACTATATTTTCTGTTTTCTCACCAAGCTTGTGTTCATGTGCTGTGGTGTTTCTCCTCCCTGGTCTCACACCAACATGCTCTTCTGTGTCATCTCCACCCAAACTGTTCTTAATCATGAGGCCCACCATACTGGAACTGCAGAGGACAGTAACTCTCTCCCTCCTTCAATTGAATGAGGAGGTCATTCCACCAAGACTTTCCCACTGAGGACTCGATCCTAAAATGACTTTATGTACCAAATTATAACAATTTATAATTCGGTCTGATTATATTAATTCAGTTTGTTTATATAAATGAATTTTGTTAACAAATTAATTAGATAACTTAGTTAATTCTTACAGATAACATTTAGGCCACCCAAGGAAGCTATAGTCCCTTTTTGAGTCTTAGTCCTCCCAGTGTTCCTTCCTTATAACGTTTAGGGAGTTTTTCCTTGCCACTGTCAGCCAAGGCTTGCTCAATTTGGGAATGGTCTTAGATATAAGAAAATAATCTATAGTTGTAAAGCTGCTTTGAGACAATACCCCATTGAAAAAGCCCTGTAGAAATAAATTTGAGGTTGGCTTTGACTTTGACTTTTCCGAAGTTTATTCTATAATACAAATACTATTTCAAAATCTTCTTTCTACTGGTGTGGTGACTGCAGGTTCAGATCAACTCTGTCAGCATATAAAATACCATCTACTGTAGGGAGAAAGGAAGATCAAAGGGACCAAAACTAGTTTGGCTACAGTTCATCATTCACCAGTAGGGGGCCCTCAAACATAACTAATGAATGATTAAACCATCTGAAGAAGAAGATCCGTTTATCTTATTCGGTTACCCCTGAACACGGACCATGATGCAGTGCATTTGATAAAAACTTATTGTTAACAACTTACAAGTTTTTGTTTATCTTATGGATATGATTTTTTTATTTTATAGAATATCTTGCACAGTGAAGAGCTTTCATTTACAAGGCGTTAGATTAAGATTTCCTGTGAAAATCAGTGACTTTTGTTTAGGTTTTCATTTGAATTTTGTTGATTGAATTATTATTTTTTATGAATCACCAGTTATTTAATGCATATAATATGGAAGTACTACAGGATTGAGCTGTATTAACAGAACAGAAATAAAGTAAATGTGTATATTTGAACAACAGTAAAGTGCAGTATCTGTAAACCAGCCACTAGGAAACACAATCCAGTGTATCTTTTGTGCTGGTACCAAGCCCGGTAAATGGTGACGGTTGTGTCAGAAAGGGCATCTCACATAAGACACTTTGCCAAAGCTAACATGTGAGTTCATCTAAGCGAAGTCATACCGGATCAGTCGAAGCCCGGGTTAATAACGATCACCATGGTGCTGTTGACAAACAGGGAAATTGTACTACTGTTAGTAAAGAGTGTCGGCCTGAGGGTGGTAACTCTAAACGTGGGACAATGACATTTCAAAAGTAGAGAGCTGGCTGACATGATGCAGAGAAGGAAAGTAGATGTTTAATTTGTTCAATCAACCAAGTAGAAGGGCAGCAAGGTGCATACCATTAGAGCAGGGTTTAAACTGTTTTACCATGGTGTGGATAGAAAGGGAAATGGAGTAGGGCTGGTCTTGAAAGAGGAGTTAGCAAACAATGTTGTACAGGTGAAGAGTGCCAGAAAGGGAGATTTGTCTGAAGGTAGCAGTAGAAGTCTGATGGTGAATATTTTCGGTAGGTATGTTCAACAGGTTGGATGTGAGAAAGAGGAAAAAGAGAAGTTCTGGAAGGATCTGAAAAAAGTGATAATGAGTATTCCCTGGGAGGAGAGAGTGGTGATCGGAGCAGACCTGAATGGACATATTGGTAAAGGAAACAGTGGAGATGAGGATGTGATT
>JAVSBU010323011.1:0-11180 GCA_033118015.1 Loricariichthys derbyi | reverse complement strand
ATCTTTGGTGGAAGTTGAAGAAAATGGTCCATGACAAGGCTCCAACCTGCAAAGCTGATCTGGGAACAGCAATCAGATCAGTTGGATCCAGATTGATGAAGAGTTCTGTTTGTCACTCATTAAATCCAGGCCTCAGAGACTGTAAGCTTTTAGAAAAGCCAGAGGTGGTGCAACAAAATACTGGTGATGTGTTGGAGCGTTCTTTTGTTTTTCATGATTCCACATTTTTCCCCTCTGCTTGGTCTAAAAAAGTAACTGTTACTGACTGCCACAATTCTTTCTTGATTTCTTAGTGTTTCTTAAAGCCAGAAAGTTGCTATTTGAAATGACTTTAGTTTTGTGTCATGTCTGTGATCTGCTTTTTTGCTACAAAATTAAACAACTGAATGAACATCCTCCGAGGCTGGTGATTCCATAATTTTTGTCAGGGGTTGTAGCTGTTCAATAACAGCCAGTATGTTAGTAAAACCTTAAGTTTCACATTTGATTCAGGTCTCCCATTTGATGCACATATTAGTAACATCACTAGGCTTGCCTTCTTTCAGTTGCATAATATTCCTAAAATTAGAAATATACTCTCTTTGTAGATGCTGAGAAACTGATTCATGCATTTATAACCTCAAGGTTGGATTACTGTAATGCATTAGTTGTTGGATGTAGCTCTGGTGGCTGAGATATAAGAGAGAGTCGTTGGATACAGGAGTTCTTAAGGACCTGGCGTGGTTAAGTAACCCTAATGGATTGGTAACGTAGAGTGCTCAGCCTGTGCCCACTGCATATGGATATAGGCTGTATTTAGTCTCTTTAGGGATGATCAAACAACTAGATCTCTAACATTGATCCTGTGGCTGTATTCCCAATTTTTGCACATAACAAATGCTATGGAACCTTTAGCAGAAACAGGAATATTAGACTAAAATTGTATAAGTAGGACAGATTTAAGAGGTCCTCCTGCAGACGATTTCTTACAGAATCTTTCAGAAAAACAACGAAACATCCAATTAGTTAGGGGCGCCAAACATTTGGTCATTTTATGAGGAGGCCTCAATGGTGTTAAATGAGATAGAGAGAGCTAGAGACGGAGAGACGGCGAGTCTCTCTGCTCTAATACTCCCAGATTTATTGTCGTTCTTTATCGTGGTTAGTAATAAGGTTGATTGGTTGGCACTGAATTTCAGACCTTCAGGGAACAAACAGCCTCGGTTTCATAAATCATAAAGAGCAGAAAGAATGTGTTACACTGCACTGGGTCAATGTGTGTTATTAATGCTATTAGATTTTATACACACTATATACAGCACAGAACTTTTTCAAAAAGTCATGACCTTTTCACAGACCCAGTCACACCAACAGGAAGTCTTTTTTTAGGAACCGCTTCAGGAATCTGAGTATTCCGTAACCTAGGAGCTTTTTCAAAACATCAAAACTTTTGTTCAGAAAAGCATTAACTACAGGAATCAAACTTGAACATTGTCCATTTAGGGACAAAACTTTTCAGAAATCATTTAGAATCAAACTTTAAGTAAACCAGAGACATTACTGGGACCCAGTGTTTAGCTAATAAGCAATATATTCATGGCATGGCAAAACAAAAAAACCCAAAAGTACCACAAGCAATAGAAAATATCTGAACAGAGTAACATTACAGAATTATAAAAGTCACAAAACTTGAAAAACGGTGTTCTTATATCGATACAATAAGAAAAAAACATATCAAATGTGAGATGCCATAACTTACCTTTAGCACGTAACATTCAGACAGACAGAATATAATCACCTCTAGTGCAAGAACAAAGCAAACTTGAAAGCCCTGTGGCAGAGGTGGTATTTGAACCGTGGACCTTCTGGTCCATTGTCCTTAGACCTCAATCGCTAGGCCACCACAGATCCAGTTCACAGTTTTTTCATTCCTGTGCCACACTAAGACTTTTTCTTTGTTTCAGCTCCTCCAAAGCTGTACTCAGACCAAAGGGTTTCCTGAAAGTGACGAAAGTGTGTACCAGACCGAATAACTCCTATATGGACATGTCGCCCATGGAGGTTAGGTCCCTTTTTGAGTCTTGGTCCTCCCAAGGTTTCTTGCTTATACTATTTAAGGTGTTTTTCCTTGCCACTATCAATGCAGGCTTACTCAATTTGGGATTGGTCTTATAAATTAGACGACAAAATTATAAAGCCGCTTTGAGACAAGGCTCCGTTGTAAAAAGTGCTACAGAAATAAATCTGATAAATTGGATAAATAATGGTATGAGCAGCTCCTTGTGGAAATCTGTTACTCATTTTGGTTAAGGCCTAGCGGTTAAGATGTTGGACTATGGACCAGAAGGTTCAGGGTTCAAATCCCACCTCTGTCAAGCTGCCACTGTCGGGTCCTTGAGCAAGAACCTTAACCCACAATTAATTAGATTGTAAAATTGTATTAATTGTAAGTCGCTGTGGATAAGAGCATCTGCTAAATGCCATAAATGTTAATTGTGGACACAAAGCTTTCCTGATATTCATACCTATTATGCAAAATGGCTTCCGAGCGAAGCGGAGTCGCCCCTGCAGGCCCCGGTAGCGGCAGCAGCAGCCTGCAGACCAGATCCTCACTATGTACTCCAACCCGAACACCACAATCATCACAAACTCCTGTTAGAAAACAAAAGGAAGCCTTCAGGAAAAGATTTATGTAGGCAAGACACTGTGTAGGTTTGTGTTTTCCACACATATTTTCCACTATTTTAACGCCGGTGGAATCCTTACATGACAGGACTTCCACTGTCATTAAGACAAAAGGAGAGGTGTATTAGGAAAAAAAGAGTATAAATGTGACAAAAACAAACACACAAACACGAGTGGGCCAAATATTAGGAAAAAAATTGAGTCTTTATGGCAATCGCTTCTTTTGGCAAAATAACGAACCCCTGCTAAAGTGCAAAAATCATCCAGGCAATGGTTTAAGGAGTGTGATAATGTGCTCAAGATGTTGCCCTGGTCGCCAAATTCCCCAAATTTCAATCAGTGCGATGTCCTGGAGTGTGTTATAATAATTATAATCATTATTATTGCAGATATTAATACACATATTACTATAGTTTTCCTGTTTATTATTACGTTATTTACTATTTAATTAATTATTATTGAGTTAATTAAGTTTATAATTATACTCTCGCAGCTTCAGGGTCCCCGGTTCGATCCTGACTCCATGAGCAACACAAGGTCGTAAGTGACATTTTTTTTTACATTTTCAGAAAAGAGCCTTTGAAAGTCTGAATTTGCCTGAAAAAATCAAATGTGTTTGCAGCGAAATGAATGTGTATGAAATGACAACACTCACTATTCAGCCTTTCAAAGGCTCTTTTCTGAAAATGTAAAAAATGTCACTTACGACCTTGTGCTGCTCATGGGACGTAATCTTTTTTTACGACCCGTGTTGACTTATTTGTATTTTACTCATTAAAATAGTATTTTTTACTCATTAAAATAGTATTTACTCATTAAAATACTGTACTGTAGACAAAGACAAACATGAGAAACAGAGCGGAGATCTTTCTTCTTTCTTTAGTCCTTCTGGTGGAAACCAGAATAACTAATGGTTCATTACTGCCACCTACTGAGCGAGGGCTATTATAACACTGAATTATGAATCGTGTTTTGACTGAATCGAGTTGCACGACTCGACTCAAGTGGCGAACAAACGGTGGGTGCAGAAACGTTGAGTTACCACTGTAGTAGTAGTGTTACTGCCTGGCTTGGTATCTGGGACTGCGTTCTTGGCCCTTTTTACATTCAATGGGAACCCCTCATGGTGAACTGGTATATTAATTTGTGTGCCTGCTCTTGTGTGTATATGTGCACAAATAGACGGGTGGGGGTATGTATGCACACGTGTGCATACAGACACACCCAGTTGCATGCATGCATGCATGTATACACATACATACATAAATATGCAAAACTTTTCAGATTTGTGGCCCATGCATATGCTGTGTTGATATCACCTCGCTGAGTTGGTTTGTGTGCTTGTGTATTGGTTTTGTCTTTCAGATGCAGCAGTTGTTGCCAAGACGCTCATTGATATGGATGCAGCAGCTTCTTGCACAGATCTTTCTTTTTTTTGAGATTTGTTTTGCAAATGTAAAGTGCAATACAAATAAAATGTATTATTATTATTATTATTATTTTTTGCTCCTTTTTTCCTCTTCTTCTTCTTTTTTTTCCCTTTCATTTTTTTTCTCTTCTTCTTTTGCTTTTTCTTACCTGTCGGTTCCGGTTTAATTAAGTAATGCTTGATTAAATAAATATGTAAATAAACACAAAGGTTAAGTACCAAGAGGAACTTGCAACGAGCTAATAAGGTTCCATTTGGCAAAGCAAAAGAGTCTGGCACAACACGGCACTCAGATTTATATTCTGTTCACTAAGTTGCTGAACTTATTTATTAATATTACCCCCATCACCACCACTATTTGTATTATTGTTATTACTAGATATACTGTGTGAATTGGTTTCACTATGGCTTTGTGAGATGACTGTTTCAAGGAGCTAATTAATAAATATTTAATTAAAAATATCCACAAAAACAATGTAATTCTGTGATTTTAAAATGTAAAAAGTTTAATTTAAAATGTCTGATAAAAGGAACACATCTTCAAAGACACATCAGTTGTTAACGGGAAGCGTCTAAAGCCTATGTTTGTATACTTTATTTACTTACTTTTATTGCTTTTGTGTCGAGCATTCAGACATAACGATGGCGTGATCTGATTAAAAGCACTAATTTTATTAGCATAGCTGCAGCACTAACACTACACAAAATTCTGTTGGCATCTACTGTCTGAATCCAGAGCACCAACTACAATTTGTTATAACTGATCCACTTCTGTTTCATAATGCTATTCATAATTATCGAACTACATGCAAGCAGATTAAATACAATTCTGCCTTCATGGCATGAAAACAAAGCCGATGTTTCAGTTAGAAACAGGTTTGATAGAAACATGACCAGTCTAGACACAGTAAAGTCCTCAAAGCCAAAGCGGCTTTCATCTGTGCTTCTAGTGCTAACAGCAAGAAGCTTTCATCATGGCTTTAGTCCAGTAAGGGCAGAGACCATGTCACGACGTCCCATCATGCTTCTCAATTTGACCTTCTTAGGGAAAAAGGTCAGCATTTTCCTGCTCTTTCTGTGTTTATTGTACAAACAGTGAAAAATGTGTTTTATATCAAGGTCCTTATACGTGGATTCAAAAATCAGACCGTGACTACTGTTAAAAGTAACTATTGCAACTATTTGGTTGTGATCAAAGAACATTTGGACTGATCTTGAGTACTGCACATTACCCCCTGAGAACACACGGTTCGAGCATAGCCCTACATCAGATGTCAATCCTTTGTGTGGCCGACAGGGGTCACTGTTGCAGTGGCAAGAAGTTTCTGCCGAAAAATGTTCAGACACAGATCCTTTAGACACAGCTGCTGTACAAACCTTCAACAAATTAAAGGTTAATGGCTTTGCTCTAGAGCCATGGTTCCAAACCTGGGGGTCCAAGCCCCTCACAAGGGGGCGCCAAACATCACAGGTGGTGCGCGAGGTTTCATCTGCTCCGAGGTAAATATACAATTTGCAAAAATACTTTAATTAAAAACTTTGAATAGAAAACAAAGTACCCGTCAAAAGTTTGGACTCACCTTCTCATTCAATGTTTCTTTTTTCCTACATGGTAAATTAATACTGAATCTCTGATGTGTGCATGTGTCCCAGAGTGACTGAGTAGTTGTGTAGGGGTGCTTCCCACCTTGCACTCTGTGCTGCTGTTTAAACCATGGCCCCACATGAATCTAAACTGGACTCTAAACATTTGGCAATGCAGTCATATAGAGACTCATCACAGAAAACTCTTTCTTATATACACCTAATTCAATTCTGAATAATAGAATGACAGAAAACTAGTGCGAACTAGTGAACCTCTGTGGCACCTGCTGACAGAAAGAAGTTTCAAGTTTTATAAAATATATAAAGATGAGAATTACTGTACTATACACTACTAAATATTTCCAGATTGTGTTTCAATTAATATCATTGCTTTAAGCAAAGCACTATGTGCAAAGTCTCTAAACTACTGTGTAATGTCCTCTTTCACAAATCATAATGTTAAACGGTGGACCTCTGTAGAGTGTGTTCATCATGAGGACTTACCAGGATAAAGAGGGCCCGTGATGCCATTTCCTGGTGATCTGGGATGGTGGAGAAGACAGAGAGCACCAAGCAGCTAAACACCAGCACAAATCTGTTTGAGAAAAAAGAAAAGACAGAGTCAGTCAGAAGAATGGTTACGAAGCTCAGATCATCTTAAACTGGTTTCTTAAACATGATAATGAGTGTACTGTACTCAAACATCCTCTACAATACAGAAATTTTGGGATGAGGTGGAACAAGAGATTTACATCCTGGATGTGCAGCTGACAAGATCTGCATGAATGTATGCAGAGTAATTAAGGGGTGTGGCCAGTAAGTGTACATTTAATTATTTATTTATGTTAATGAGTGCATTTTAAATTAAAACAACACTTCAACTAAGCAGCAAAATAACAAATGTTATCTTATTTAAATTTACAATAGTACATTTGTGTTAAGTAAATGAATAAATAATACATATTCATTTATTTAGTGGTCATGCAACAATATTATTTTCCTTCAAAAGTTTTATTGGACAAATAAAAACCTAAATACAAACATAAATAAAATAAAACAATATAAATGTACGGATAAATAAGAACAAGGAATAATATTTAATTAAATATTTTTATTTTGTGCTTTAGCCAAAATGGCAAATAAGAAATGTATGTTATTGTGCTCAAACATTTTTATATAATTAATTAATTAGCAAAAGTCTATAAAAAAGATTAAATGCATTTATTCTAAACATAAGTTTATAGATATATTTTTAATTTCAATATTTTTATTTTGTGCTTTAGCCAAAATAGCAAATAAGAAATATATATATATTATTGTACTCAAAAAATAATTCATATAATTAATTATCATAAGTCTATAAAAAGATTAAATACATTTATTATATAGATACGCTTATAGAAATATTTTTAAAATTTAAATATTTTTGTGCTTTAGCCAAAATGGCAAACAAGAAATATATATTACTGTGCTCAAAAATAATTCATATAATTAATTAATAGGCACAAGTCTATAAAAAGATTCAATAAATTTTTTCTATAAAAAAGTTTACAGAAATATTTTTAATTTAAATATTTTTACTGTGTGCTTTAACCAAAATGGCAAACAATAAATAAATAGTCTATAAAAATAAAAAAATGCTTAAATAAATTCTATAGATAGAGTTATAAAGAAAGAGATATAAGTTCATAGAAATATTTTAAAAATATATTTATTTGTGCATTAGCCAAAATGGCAAAAAACAAATATATATTATTGAGCTCAAAAAATAATTTATATAATTAATTAATTAGCATAAGTCTACTAAACAGGATTAAATAATTTTATTCTTTAGCTATAAGTTTATAGAAACACTTCTTTAATTTAAATAATTTTACTGTGTGTTTTAACCAAAATGGCAAACAATAAATAAATAGTATATAAAAATAAAAAAATGCTTAAATAAATTCTATAGCTAGAGTTATAGAGACAGAGATACAAGTTCATAGAAATATTTTAAAAATATTTTTATTTGTGCATTAGCCAAAATGGCAAATAACAAATATATATTATTGAGCTCAAAAAATAATTTATATAATTAATTAATTAGCATAAGTCTATAAAAAGATTAAATAAATTTATTCTAAAGATAAGTTTATAGACATATTTTTTTTTATTTAAATATTTTTATTTGTATGTTAGCCAAAATGGCAAATAATAAATATATATTATTGTGCTAAAACAATTTATATAATTAGTTAATCAGCAAAATTCTACTAAAAAGGATTAAATAATTTTATTCTTTAGATATAAGTTTATAGAAACATTTCTTTAATTCAAATATTTTGCTGTGTGCTTTAGCCAAAATGGCAAACAAGAAATAAATATTATTGTGCTCAAAAAAATAATTCATATATTTAATTAGCATAAGTTGATGAAAAAAATGTAATACATTTATTCTATAGATAAGTTTGTAGAAATATATATTTTTAAATATAAATATTTTAAACACATTTGATACAAATAAAAACAATAATCTGCATAAAACACGTGCAAAAACAATAATGTTGCTTTCTTTAATTGCCAAAATAAATAAGGGGAATCCAACAAATAAACAGTATTAGACATTCATGCTGTTAACACACGTTCAAGTCAGAAATATAAGCGGTTTGAATTATAATAAGATCTTTGTAAACATGAATAAATCTGTGGATAAACAAGCAAAAGAATCAAAAGCAGGCCTCCTAAAGGCTGTTTTTAGTGTCTGAACCTGGCTTAGCCTCAGCCTGTCCTTTAGCTGACTGAATCCGTTCACCATAGCCCAGATTCCTGACGTGATTAACATCATGCAAAACCCTTTAACAAACTCTGGACCACAAAGTCTACTGTGGAAAGAGATGCACAGTCGAGCTTTCAGACGTCTCAACCTCAAGCTTTATTTTCCGTAACGACGTCTGAAACCCGACCCGCAGGAAACCGGCGCTCTGGGTACGAGCCGTCTGAAATACGAGGGTAAAGATTTGAATTACTGACCCTCGCATGGGGAAGGGGGACATCTGTGAGTGATCAACTGCAAATGCTTACTTCAGAAGGACCCTCGCTCTTTCCCATATTTTGGTTTCATTGCTAATCAAACGCTCATGTCATTGCTATTATGTTAGTTTCCTAATGATTTTGCTCGCCAAGTATCCGACCCAGACTCTGTAATTTATTCTATTTTAATAACATTAGAGTCTAAATGGAAAAATATAATCAAATTTCCTTCAGGCCTGTGGTTTTACAACCATAATTCATATAGTTTTCAATCAGTGAGACTGAAGATCTACTGCGTGATTGCACGACTGGACACGAGACGAAACTGATTCGAAGAGAAACATAAAATATGAAGAATGGACTGAACTTCATCAGGTACAAATCGTTGTGCATTCTTTATTCATAAAACGAGGTCTGGTCCCTATCCAATTTCTAATCAAAGTTCACATTCCTAGTTCATGCTGGAAAAAACGGTTCCTCAGCAGTTAAGGATCTCAGGTTGTGAGTTCAAATCCCAGTTTCACCCAGATGCCGCTGTTGAATCATCGATTCACTCTGGATAATCTAAAGCCTACGCTGCTGCAGGAAATGCTGCCTGCAGGAGTGCACATAATTTCTCACACTTATGACATTTAGCATATTTTCACATTTACATTCACGGCCTGATTTAAATGATTCAATCCTACAATCCAAGCAATTGTAGGTTAAGGGTTTTGCTCAAGGACCCAACAGTGGCAGCCTGGCAGAGGTGGGATTTGAACCTTCTGGTACAGAGTCCAGTCCTTTAACCGCTAGGCTACCACAGTCCCACAGTGAACAGGCTTATGGAACTACTGTTAACCTTCCACGGCCTGGGCAACCTTTGAAAGTTTCCTCTCGTGCCGAGGCCAGGCTTACCCGAACGGTCAAGGCTGACCCAAGGACAACGAGGAGGGAGCTCCAGGAAGATCTCATGGTGGTGGGCACATTGGTTCAATAAATACTATAAGTAACCTACTCCACTGCAATGGTCTCCGTTCCTGGCGAGCATGCAAGATACTGTACCTTTACTTTCAAAGCGTCATGTCAAGGTTCATCTAAAGTTTGCTCATGATCACTTGGAGGACTCTGAGGCAGACTGGTTCAAGGCTCTCTGGTCTGATGAGGCCAAGATCAAGGTTTTCAGTGCCAACCAGGATGGCACTGCATACAACCCCTAAAACACCATCCCTACAGTGAAGCATGGTGGTGGCAGCATCATGCTGTGGAGCTGCTTCTCAGCCAAGGGGCCTGGCCATCTGGTCCATATCCATGCGAAGATTAATAACACAGACTACCTGGAGATTTTGGCCAAAAACCTCCGCTCCTCCATCAAGGATCTTAAGATGGGTTGTCATTTCATCTTCCAACAGGACAACGACCCCAAACACACAGCCAAGATAACCAAGGCCTGGTTTAAGAGGGAAAAGATTAAGGTGTTGCAGTGGCCTAGTCAGTCTCCTGACCTTAACCCAATTTAAATCTTGTGGAAGGAGCTCAAGATCAAAGTTCACAAGAGATGCCCAAAGAATTTAGACAACTTGGTGAAGATCTGCATGGTGGAGAGGGCCAATATAACTCCAGAGATCTGTGTCGGCCTGATCAGGTCTTATAGAAACCATAAATAGCTGTAATTACAAATAAGGGTTATTCCACAAATTATTAAACCTAGGAGATCAATAATAACTGACCCCAATATTTATATATTGAACGTATTATATTTTAATTGAGCAACTTATATATATTTTGTTTGTAATATTTAGGCATCTGTTAATAAATGTTATTCTTGTTCAAATTTTGAAGGCTGTAACTTATTTGCATTAGCAAAATCCAGGGGGTTGAATACTACATAGAGGCACTGTATATACATATAGTACTTCCATTTGACTAAAAAGCTAGATTCAGCTTTTGCTAACATTTTGACCCTCCACAGCTGTGTTGGCTGTACTACAGGCTGAATTAGAACATGCTGTCATTTACAGGGCCTTCTGAACAAGACAGTGGGTTAAGGTCAGATCGAGGGGTCATAATAAGGGCTCCAGCAGCGCATGTGAAAGTGGTAGATCTGCTGAAACGTCTGAACCTGCCCCATGACCCAGACCTGGACAGTGCAGCTTTGATTTTCAATAGAGGACTTACTAGTGCTATTACATGCTGAGAATTTACTTACTCATTAATACAAAAAAAAATCAGAACAGTGGACAATGTTGGCATACAGTAATGCTTGAAAGTTTGTGAACCCTTTAGAATTTTCTATATTTCTGCATAAATATGACCTAAAACATCATCAGCTTTTCATACAAGTCATAAAAGTAGATAAAGAGAATTCTTGATTTTTAGCAAACTGCAGATGAGCGGCGATGTTCTTTTTGGAGAGCAGTGACTTTCTCCTTGTGACTCTGCCATGCACACCATTGTTGTTCAGTGTTCTTCTGATGGTGGACTCATGAACATTAACATTAGCCAATGTGAG